>CM071567.1:330105764-330206000 GCA_036426205.1 Ascaphus truei | reverse complement strand
CACACACACACACACATACATACACATACACACACACACACACATACATACACATACACACACACACACACACACACACACACACACACACACACACACACACACACTATAACTGAGAATGTTAAAGGAATGGAAAACCGTCGATTTTAAATATCTACGTCATTCTAAACATGTCGAAATTCCAAGAATATCACAGTGCGGATTTATTACTCACAATTTGGATAACGACTTGGAAGAAGCTAATTAGCACAGTTTTGTTGATGTGAAATGCTTTTGATGCACGTCCAGATGGACAGATTTTTTGGGGGAACAAAACACTTCACAAGACATCTGAACATAAACATCTCTCCCGCTTACTAAGCACGTGAGGCTAATGCGCTTTAACTTGATGTTCATCAATCTGAGCCTTAAAGGGGCAGCACCATGTACAGGTCAATTTTGTTATTGTTACCTCAATGTAATTGGCTTCCTTCAAAATATTCAATCACCCTTCCACATATTTGATTCCGGGGGGAGGGAGAGATGATACGTTTCTAATTTTCACAGGTCCATTTAATTTGAACCCTATCCAGCAAGTATCTTTGTCTCAGTGGATAATGATGGCAGCATAGTTTAACTCCTTGAGTGCCTCATGAATAGCTACCACGTTGTGGGGTGTGGCACACCACGGGTCACACGACGTAGTAGTGGCATCACGGGCGTTTTTCTCAGTTTGTAGGAGAGTGCTCTGCGCTCCTGTCTGACCAGATGCGGAACGGAAGAGGATACTTCTCTTCCGTTCTCGTCATCAGCGACGTCGCGATCGCCCTCAGGGAAATATTTAAAAAATAAAGGAATAGTCCCTCCTAAAACCAAAGTTCACTAACGACAGTCCTATATGTAGTGGATTTAGGCGATTGGCACCATTTAAAAATAAATAAAGTACTTTAAAAAGTATTTAAAATATAAACATTTGTAAACTTCAGATGTCTTCATAGTAACACAATAATCTGCAGTGTTTTTACAATCTTTACCTCGTCTCTTGTGGTAAGACTGGGTTGTCAACACACGTACAATGTTCTCTTTGTTGAGTGGAACCCTTTGAGTTCCAGAATGGCCACAGCCTCTCCAGCACATGGCGATTGTGCCATCATTCCTCAACCATCATTAAACGGTCCCATACGTATAAAAACTAAAGGGAGTATCGTATTGAAACAGAAGGAGGGAGCAAACCTAAACAGAGCAAACTAATTAAGGGCAACAGTTTGGGGGATGAACCCCATCTTCAGGCCCGTTCCCAAAGTCACAAGTAATTGGTACGCCCCTTTCTCCTGTCTATAATTTAAAGGTGGATGACTCAGACGAGTTTCTGATCATCAATCCAAATGTGGTTAGAACAAAGCAAGTCCCCGCGCGTTTCCCGTTCTGGACGCTTCGCTAACGGTTTACTTCCTGCCTTACCCTGGAAGCACAGCCAGAAGAGCTGCTCCAGAAGCTTTTTCAACGACCAGGCAAAGTTGACCTGTATGACTGCATCCGGGCCGGTGTTTGGCATTTAAGTAGCCCATATATACTGATTTCCTTCTTATTCTGTGCTATTGCTCTATTATCTGGAAATCGCATCTCCGAAATTCCTTTCCTATCAGTGTTCTTTAAGATCTATTATAACCATTCCTCCTAAATCCCTAAGGTTTTCATACATACTCCAGATGTAAGTCGTCAGGGCATGGAATCCATTTTCCTCAATTTCGTTTAACTCCTGGTGATTTGATCCCATTTGAAACGTCCGTTTGCTAATTATAATGAGAGCTACCCATATGGATGGCATTATACAAAGTAAAACACGCAGACGTACGGTACTCGATTGCATCTTGTTCTATGGCTCCGTACTGCAAATGTGGAGAGGCAGCAAACATTGAATTCATACAAAACCGAAAATGGTCACACTTAGCATTGTAGATTGTAATAATTTTTATGCCATGTAAATTAAACGTAATTACCTTTAAAAGAAAAGTGATGAGATTCAAGTAAGAAATGAAGGTGTATTACTCAATGTTTTATTACACATAATCAACTAGATTTAATTTAGCAGATCGTAGATTATAATTTATGATGTGACTGATGTTCCAGATTATTGTACTGCAGCAGCCAAGAAAACTAAGGCTGCGCTTATAGTGCCGACAACGGCGACAGTTACATCACGCTGCGCTGCTGGGAAAATCAAATTGACTTGACTTCCAGCGATCGTGACCAAGTCATCGCGCCGCTTCTACTATAAGCGCACGCGACGGCGGCAATACATGTGTATAAAGTCCAAAAAGCAGAAGAAAAAAAAATCATATTGCTTATTCAAAGTTATCAAAACGAATGCTGCTGGTGGAAGCACGAAAAATGATCAAAAAGCAAAACACGGGGGCGTGCGCACAGACAGCAGAAAAAAAACAAAGATGGTGCCGCCGAGCGCACATCTACAACTGTAAAAAAAGTAGGAGAGAGGCAAGTTGCGGGACCTGAGGGGGATATCCCTGTTAGAAAAGCAACTTTGAGAAACTCTGAAGAGGGCCACAGCAGGGGAGGAGGCAGTGGGGAGAGCTGCTTCTAACAGAGAGCTGAGAATGGCAGAGGGAGACACAGTGATTACAAAGCAGGACCTCCAGAACATGCTTAAAGAAATGCAAGCAGGCTTTCAGGTGGCTCTGCATAGAGCTGTAAAGGAATTTAAAACAGACGTTTCTTTATTGGCTAAAAGAACTATGGAGCTTGAAAATAAGATGGACATTTCCCTACAAAACCAGGTAAACACCGACGATGAGGTCCTGCGTCTTAATGAAGAGATAAGAGCTATGAGCGATGGTATAGATGATCTGGAGAACAGGGAGCGAAGGCAGAATTTACGAATCAGTCATGTCCCCGAGTCGGTATCTGCAGAAGCCCTCCAGGATCTGTACAGGATGACAATTGAGAGGAGAGGGCTGCGACCAGTGACGGCGGTAATCCAGGAAAAGGGTATTCGCTACCGGTAGGCCTTGCCATTCCGCCTTCTAGTCAACCATGAAGGCAGACCGGTCTCACTCCATTACCCTAAGGAATCAGCATCTTTTCTGCCGGCGTTAAACCCCCAGAGATGGATCAGGCCAGCACCGAAGACCTCGGGACGACAACACAGATGACTATTGATCGGCTGAGGTTGCCTGGAGATAAAAGATTTAAGACCGACTGTGTCTTTGAGGGACTCTCGTCGAGTCACCCCACTGCGGTTCTCTAGAACCTTGAAAGCCTTAATTGGAGCCCACGGCTGTTTCCTCTAATCGGCGATCCGTCTACCTACGACGACGGATCTATAATGTTTGCTTCCCCTCTGCTTTCCCCCCCCTTTTTATTTCTTATAACCTTTGTAGGGACAGTTTCATCAGCGATTTGGCGTCTACAGTCTATATCCTGGAAGCTGGTCTGCTGATTGGTGGATTAAAAATGGAGACCGTTCGGTTTACGGGCCCTGGCAATGGAGACTGAGAATAGATGAAGGCGGAGCGTGTGGGCTGGGTAGAAGCCCTGTATGCCTGACGTCAAGTCGCCCCCAGTAGGTCCATATGCCCGCCAGGGTTTGGCCACAAAATTGGGGTGAGTGGTTGGTTACACTCATCTTTCTCTACAGTTTAATTTCTGTTTTTTGTGGGGTTTTTTCTGTTATCCAAGTTCCCGCAGTGGGAAAGTTCCCTTATTTTTCTTTCTACCCCCACCTGTTCACCACAACCATTCATGTTTTCTGTTCACAGCTTTCCCATGAGAGAGAGACATGACATTGGGAATGACTAGTGAAGCGCCATTGAAGTTAGTAGCCTTGAATGTTAAAGGCCTTAATAGCAATTGTAAGCGCAGATTGGACCTAAAAGAATTTAGGAATATGAAAGCAGATTTTGTTTTTCTGCTAGACACATTTTGACACCCAGGAGCCCCAAATACTTTCAGCGGGATATTCCCTATAGCATCTTACTCGTCTTTTACTAGCAAAAAAAAAGGGAGGTGGCGATACTGATAAAACAGGGTATTCCGTTCCAGCCACTGGAAATCAAGAGATAAAGGAGGGAGGTGTCTTGTGGTTCACGGGCTCCTCTAAGGCCAACAGATTACGTTAGTAAATATTTACGCTCCCAACGAGGGACAAATTTATTTTTTAAGGGAAACATTGGAATCTATGAGGGACTCAGAACATCCACACACTGCCATGACACAGTGTTGCAAAGACATTTAGACTGCTACTTAAAGAATTTGGTCTGTGGGATGTCTGGCGCGGCTCACAAAGGACAGAGGGATTATTCTTTTTATTCGCCCCCACACGACTCGTACTCTAGAATCGATAATATATTTGTATCCCCAAATATCTTGGAAGTATTGGACCATTCAGATATAGGGCCTATTACGTGGTCAGACCACGCCCCCATGACGATCTTGTTCGATCTCTCATTTGTTAGAGCTTGATAATTTCATTGGAGGATGAATGACTCCCTAATGAATTACCGAAAGATTAGTACTCAAATTGGAGAGTCGCTTAAAAATTATTTCCATATTAATAACGGATCTGTAGAATCAACAGCAATACTATGGGAGGTACACAAGGACACGATCAGAGGACAGCGCATTTCAACAGCATCGCATAGAAAGAGAACAAAAATAGTTAGAATACTCACACAAAAAAAATCCGTCGAGTAAAGTTTATACAATTTTGAGTCAGGCAAGAGTAGAACTCAAGAGGCTGCAATTAGAAGATGTAGAGAAGGCCCTGACGTGGATTTAACAGATTTATTATGATAAGGGAGACATGGCGGATCGTTTATTGGCAAATAAACTCAGAGGGATTAGGTCGAGAACTTTGGTTCCTGCTCTTAGAATGAAAGGAGGAGAAGTGACATACAGTACAACCCCTCTAAGATAGCAGGGGAATTTGCTAAATTCTATATGGACCTCTATAATCTAGATAGCTCAGACCCAAATTCTAAAATCCCGGACCAGTCCCAGATTCAGGATTATGTTAGAGATTGCAACCTTCCGAAACTGACAGAGGAAGATCATAAAATTGTAAATGCAAAAATAACTCAGAGCTACAGTAGTAAGGGCAGTTAGCTCATTGAAGCTGTCAAAGGCACCTGGCCCAGATGTTTTTTCAAATTTGTATCATAAAAACTTTATAGGAATCCTAAGCCCGTGTCCATTTGATTTATTTAATGATTTTCTTAGCGGAAAAACAAATACCCTCACAGATGACGAAAACGAATATAGTGGTGATCCCTAAAGAGGGTAAGGACCGTCTGTTGTGGTAGCTACAGACCAATTTCCCTGCTTAACACAGATCTGAAAATGTATAGTAAAATTCTGGCTAACAGGTTGAACCCAATACTTAATAATAATAGCATGTTCTTGTAGTTTTACGCAGCGCTTTACAGAGACATTTTGCAGGCACAGGTCCCTGCCCCGTGGAGTTTACAATCTATGTTTTTGATGCCTGAAACATAGGGAGATAAAGTGACTTGCCCAAGGTCACAAGGAGCTGACACCGGGAACTGAACCAGGCTCCCCTGCTTCAAACTCTCAGTGCCAGTCAGTGTCTGTACTCACTGAGCCACTCCCTCTTATGTTAAATAAATATGATTGTGCTATTATTACACAGCCTTGAAGATCACTGACTTGTTCTCCTGCCTGACCCTCGATCACCAGATGCTTCTGAAGTAATGATTGTAATTGGCAGGTTCCCCTGCTTCAAACTCTCAGTGCCAGTCAGTGTTTTTACTCACTGAGCCGCTCCCTCTCCCTGTTCTAGATTACTGAGCCCCTCCCTCCCCCTGTACTTCCTAGATTAATAGGATAAAATGGGATTTTCTGGATAAAACCTTAGAGGCATTTGGATTTTCTGTTTTGTTTTTTACAATGGGTCCATGCCCTTTATCAGACACAGACAGTCACTTTGAAGATTCCAGGGGGGGGGGAGAGGAACCTGATAACAATTAAGAATGGAACTAGTAGACAGGGGTGCCTCCTTTCTCCTCTTCTTTTTGCCCTGGCAATCGAGCCTCTCGCAGCTACAATCAGAACTTCCTCAAATATACAAGATTTGAGATCTTGTAATACAAATAACAGATCATGTGAATAAGTGCTCCAGACATAAAAGTAAAATTTCGGAAGAGTGCCTGCTCCGAAGAGCTTACAATCTAAAATAGATGCCAGATAGAAATTAAAGCCACCATCCAATCCACAGATACAAAAATATAGACATTTGACTATTTACATGAAACAAAGGAAAGCCAATTTAAAGACTGTGATTGGAGCCCATTCAGAAACTGAAAACATTTGTATTTTTGTGATGAGATACAGATTTTCTTAGGAGACAAATCACCATATATTTTTATATCCTGTTGGTTTATAGACTACAATATGTTAATTTTAACGCACAACTCATGTTTATGTACATTTTAGGTTTTATTTATTTGTCAAGATTTTTCTGTAGTCTCCCTGGCAGCATGGAAAATACTTTGTCCAAAACATGTGCCAAGGGAACCCACCCAGGGAAGTTATTTAGGCTGTTACCTGGGTGAATGCACAAACTTCATATCTTGTTAGTAACAAAAGTTACATCTTAACACTAACATGGTTCATATAATTAAAAGTGACGTGGCTTCTTATGGTTCTTTAAGTAGAACACTGACAAACATAACTCATCTAACATGCATATATTATCTGCAAAGAAGGGTGAGAAGCTGTGTTGGTCCTTTATTCCATGTACTAACATCAGAAGGCTAGGGAGCAGGTCAGTGTTTTTCAGCCGGGGTTCCCGGGGCATCCCCTAAAGGGTTCCCTGCAATTTCCAGGTCATTTGAAAACAGTACCAAATTCAGAAGAATTTTACAATACGTCATTTCTTAGACGCGCTATTACAGAGGGTTGTGGTTCCTTACTATGCATCTGATCTCAGACGCGCTATTAGAGAGGGTCGTGGTTCCTTACAATGCATCTGATGTCAGACTCGCTATAAGAGAGTGTTGGGGTTCCTTACAATGAATCTGATGTCAGACTCGCGTATTAGAGAGTGTTGGGGTTCCTTACAATGAATCTGATCTCAGACATGCTAGTATAGAGGGATGTTGTTCCTTACAATAAATCTGATCATAGACGTGCTATTAGAGAGGGTTGTTTTTATTTTACAATTCATCTGATCTCAGACACGCTATTAGAGAGGGTTGGGGTTCCTTACAATGAATCTGATCTCAGACGCGCTATTAGAGAGGGTTGGGATTCTTTGGAATTTCACACTATAATTATGGGGTTCCTTAATCAAAAAAAGTCTGAAAACCGCTGGAGTAAGTGGTAGCATAGCAACTCATCAAAAAGGTATACCACCTACTCCTGCCTTTGTTACATATATTATCTCTAACTGTCCATGAAATGTCTAAATATAATGTATAACCTCTGTTCATTTAATGGAACCATGTAGCCGCCATAACTCTGTGCCCAGGACATACATGAAGATGAGAGGTAGCTACCAATGTATTATTTCCTGGTAAAAACATTTTTATTAACAATTTTTTTTTTTTAAATAACGGCTACTGATAAATGAATTGGTTTAGTGGAACCCACCTTTCATGTAATTATAATACAGTACATATGTGTGTATAATATAAAAAACTTCCGACTTTCAAGATTCAACTGCACATGATATTGTTGCAAAAAAGGGTATACAATACAGATTATCGCACATTTAAAAGGCAGGTCTCCATTAAAAGGGCAGGAAGTGGAAGCATTAAGGCATAAATTATGAATTGTTTGACAGCTTGGTTATCCTTCAGGAGATGGCTACAAAGCAAAACAAGTGATTCAACCTGTACAATGTTCATGTCTGCATCTCTTTGTGGACACTCATAGATGACCCTCATCGAGCTGGATCACAGAATCATGTGGTCACTTCAGTGCCTGCTCCTTACAGAAGAGAACTCTTCTTTCTTCCCAATAGCTGTCACCTTTCGGCATGATATGCACTGTGCAGTAGCCGGGGCTGACAGGATGACATCTTTATCACAGCTGACAAGAAAACAATTTTAAGGAAAAGGTCTTGCTTATTTCAAACTGGCGTCTCTGGAACATCTTCCCGTCTTACGAGTTGCAGTTGTGGTTCATTAAATCTAAAAAAAAAAATGTCAATCTCCAGAATTCGGAGGCTACAGAGTCACAGCTGCTTATTTCCCAAACTCATTTAATAATAAAATGGATATGAAAGCAATAAACGCTTAGTCATAATCAGGCAGACCTCTGATGGGAAAAACAAAATGAGTCTACGAGGCTTATGATGGGCATTTCAAAGCAGAGGTCCACTGTAGAATATAAAATAGACAAGATCAGACAAAGAAATTCTTTTTTTCCCACCTCCATCCCCTTTAGGCTGAAGACTGCTACCATCCCCAGAGGGGTACAGAAACAAAGTCCCTGGTATTCATTTGCTATTTTTAATGCCAGAGAGGCCAGCAACAGATCTACTTTCAGGAAATCAAGGAGTTACCAAACCAAGGAGTTACCAAAGGGTGGGCTTATCACTGAAGTCGGGGGTCTCATAAAAGCTTACAAAATCAAGTCATCAGGGAGCTTTAGAAGGTAACTAAAAAGGCAAAGTCCCTGAAGCCTTGAAAAATACAACATGGCAGGCGAAGCTGAAAGTCCAGACTGATGTCAAATAGTAGGATTGCCAATAAATAGTAGGGTTAAGACTGGGAGAGGATTCTGGGAGAGGATATTGCAGTCCCCGAGCAGCAATCCTTAAACAGTTCAGCTCCAAGGAAACAATTTTTCCACCCAGGGAAATATATTTCCATAAATGTAAAAAAGCAGCACGATGGTATCTTCAAAACTAAAACGTCTTTGCTTCATTGACTTGTTTGGGAAATCCATTTCCATTTAAAACCGTGAATATGCCCTATTAAATGGGGTAGTGGAACAGTCACTATAAGTAATTGACTTCCTTAAAAATATTTAATCGCCTCAATATAATATTTTTTTTTTACTTATATGCTTCATGTGTGAGAATAAGTTTATATTTTCTTTAGGTATGTGTGATTCCAATGTTATCTGTACAGTAAATACAAACACCAATTGTGAGCACATTGACACGTATCAGACATGTGCATGTGTCTTTCCCCATGATCAATTAGCAAACAGTGCTTCAACTGCAGCCAGGGATTCTGGGTAATGACATGCAAATGGGCACTCACAGTGAGCCACTCTTTACTTCTCATCCATTTTAACATGGAACCCTGTGAGTTTAGGACTGCTGTGTTACACAGCTTCTCCGCACAGTCTGGGTTTTAAAGAAGCGCATAACCATGTTATCTGGTAATTATTGTTCTCTCATTTTCTCCTTAAACTAATTATGCTGCCATCATTAGCCCAATCACCACCAAAAGGGTGCGACGCTGAATGAGCCATCTCCTTGCATATATAATAGCTTACAAACAGTTTTTATCAAAATAGAGAATAAGGAAAGATCGAAGAAATACTTCAAAGCATCTAGATACCATGGAGACATTAAAAAGGTAAAAGAAAATTAAAAAAATGGTTTTACAAATACTTAATCCAAGGGGAAGATGCACTTGCAAATAAAACCCTACTGCCGCGAGTGCGCAGTCCCAGCGCACGGTGCTCGGTACGGACACCGACTAAGTCTAAGGTACAAAGTAGAGAGCAGAGCGGCACTAGAATGGTCTTCTAAATACTGCACCGACACACTTTATTCGAGCAAATACCCAGTATGTACCTGGCAGATACCTGGAATGCGCCGCTCCTCACCTCTGACAAGCCCTGTTGCATTTGCCTTCCCAGCCTGGGTTCATGCCTGGCTGACGGGGGGCTGATCTGTTAAATGATAATGATTAGGATTTAATAGGCTGCAATGCTTCGCGTGTCTACCAGATGGCATAAATTCATGAATTGTAATGCAGTATATATATATATATATATATACTGTGCAGTATTGCAGCCAGCAGGAATAAAATGCTTAAATCCCTGCCTGGAAAATAACCCAATGTACTCGGGCAGAAAACAGTCACAAACCTCAATACACCCGGGTATACCCGAATTCGTGGGACTAGCCGAGCTCGAATAAAGTGTGTCGCCAGTGTAAAAGGTGTGTTTATTGAGCAGTGATCGACGTTGCAGTCCGCTTCTCAAACATCGATCGCTGCTCAATAAACCCACCTTTCATGAAGACTATTGCAGTGCCGCTCTGTTTTCTACTTTTTACAAATACTTATACTTGTCTGATGAAAAATGATGGCAGGTCACAATAAAAAACAATGCAAATTGTATTGCCTCTGTACGCACATTCCTAGGACAAAAGTGAACTGTGATCTGTTTAACAGATGCAGCTGTTGCTTCGCCTTGAGGGGAGGTCCTAGTCTTCCATTCCTCAGCTGGCAAGATCACATCTAGCGCTCCACAGAAGAGCAGAATGGGGTCTCCCTTAGAAAACGAGCAAAAATACTGCTCTCCGATTCTCCCCACCCATCTCAGATTTCTCCCCGTCGCGTCACTTCCGGTTTCGTGGCGCGCTTCCGGTCTACGGTGCAGGAGGATCACGGGTGCAATCAGGTACAGGTGGGGTCAGCAGGATTGTAGCGATGAAACCGGAAGTGAGGCGACGGGAGAGAGATCTGAGCTGAGGAGGGTGGTGAGAATCAGAGAGCAGTATTCGCTTTTATTACTTGCTCACTATATGATTTTATGATGTAAGTGTACATCCATATGCCTTTTTATTAGATAAAGCAGATGATATTATCATTATTGGGTTGCACTATGTTTGGTCTCTTGTTTTACATCTATGTACCACTGTCCATACAACGACCTGAGTGACACCACACCATTGAGAGAGGACTGATCCACAGGACATCTCGCACCATTGATTTTGCCATAGTTTTGGAGATGCATTATATTTTTTGAAAGATTGAGTCTCGAATTCAAAGCAATCTTCAACGCAAATAAATATCATCAACATTGTTGCACTATATTGTATTTTTATTTTTTCATATACCACCGATTGATTTGCACTCCCCTTCTATCTGCAAAAGGACCCACAGGTGACATCCATAGGGTTGGAGTTGGAGCCCGAGATAGACACATACTGGGATTTACCTATGGGTATGAGTGAAACCAGGTTCCCCTATTCCAGAGCACTGAAGCTTGTTTAACAAGATAACATGATCAACAGTATCAAAAGCCTTTGCAAAATCTAGGCACCAGTAAGTTGTCCCAGTTCCATTCCACACTGGATCTCATTGCAAACTTTAAAGAGGATAGTTACCGTGGAGTGGTTTGGGCGAAAGCAGATTGCAGTTGGCTAAGGAAATTTGCTTCGGTATAGCTATAGTAAATCGTTTAATTGGGAGTGGACACATTTTTCCATGACTTTGGATAGCATTGGGAAAAGTGCAAATGGTCTTTAATTGTGTTTTTGTCCCCAATTTTGAAGACTAGGATAGTACTGGCAGATTTCCAGATCTGTGGGATATGGCCTGAAGACAAAATAGAGTCGAGGGAGGGAAGCGGTATGGCAATGATTGGGAGACTGAGACGTAGGAACTTTGATTGCACTAGGTCAGGTCCACATTGGCTGTTTAGTTTTAATGTGAGGCTATAGAGGTTCTCACAGGTTAAGTTTCATGATTGTTCTGTAGTTAGGATTGCACTTTTATATTAGGGAAGTATCACACCCCACAAAGTATTAATGGAACGCGTTTGCAATGTCAGTGGGAGTTGTCAGGGTAGTATAATACTTTTTGATATTAGATGGTTGTTGATGGCTGGAAGGTTGGAATATATGGTTTATGACCTTCCAGAAGTTTGCTGAATTTTATGTATTTTGGTAAAGATTGTCAGAGTAATATTGGGCTTTTGCTAGTCTTGTTTGACTTGTCCATGTATTAAAGTTGTTGTTGGTTAAGATCCTTGGTAGTGGCAGTTACTTTATCTGTTCCACAAGGCATCGCTAAGATGGTAAAGAGCAATAAGGTCGGTTGTAACCCATGGAAGGTGGGCCCCCTGTACTCCTACTCTGTATAGTGGGGCATGTGTATCACAGAGTTTAAAGAAAATAATCAAGCTCAGAATTGGGGTCAGGTATCAGGTTGATTCTGTACCAAGAGCAGTTGTGGGTTAAAGTTTCTAAATGTTCTAGTGAGTAGAACTTTAGGGCTGGACTTGGGTGGTTTGATTTTCCTTACACAGTACATTATTGCATCGTCACTTAAATGTCAGGTAGATTACCAGAGGTTTGGATTCTGTTGGGACAATAGGATAGAATCCAATCTACTGTAGCAAGGAATGTGCATCAGGTTTTTAGTTTTGTCTGTGCGAGTTGGGAAATTAGTTGGGTTAAATTTAGTGACTAGAATGGTGTGCAGATTTTGTTGTTTTTATGGTAAAGTCAATTGAGGTTGAAACCCCCAAGAACTAAGAGCTCACTCTTCATATTCAAACAGGAAATTGTGCCAAGAAAAATTAGTGATATCAATCAGGGATTGTAGTGGGAGTTTAGGGGCGGGGAGGTAGATGCCAGCAATAAGAATAGGCTTAGAGAAGGGGAGGTAATTACCAACTAGGATTTCAAGAGAGGTGGGCTTGGGGGACAATTTAGCAGCATAAAAATAGAAAGACGCATTCAATATAAAATTGAACCCCTCCTTCTCTCTGACCTATCTTTCTTAAAAATGGAGTATCCCTGAACAGAGACGGATGCATCAAGTGTTTTAGGAATTAGCCATGTTTCAGTGAGAATGATGACTTTAGTTTATCTAGTTTGGGCAGTGGGCTTCGAATAAGTATATGGGCGACAGAGAGCCCTTTTTGGAATTTAAAAGGGGCATTATGAGGTCCTGGGTTGAGTTCAATATCCCCTGCTAATGAGAGTGACAGTATAAAGAGAAATGTGAGTAATTGTATGCTGCAAAGTTGCGATGTTCGCCATTAGAATGAGTGGCATTAGGTGTGCTGGTTTTCAGAGCTCTCCACCTACATTCCGTAGACAATGCCAGGCTTTCGCGTAGTCCAGGGTGTGTAATTACATTGGGTGTGGGCCAGGAGGTTGGAGATTGCGGTGGTTTGTAGAGTAACATTTACACGAGGCCACAATAAAGAACAGAATGGAGTTAAGTAGCAGGTTCATTATCAGAAACCAGAGCGCAATTATATAAAATCACAGATTATGCCCACAGCAGCACCAAGCCCCCACCTGCATTGTATCCACACATCTGTGTGGTTCATAAACACATGAATTACGATGTAACCTTTAGTTCCCTAATGTTTCAGTGGTGTGTTGCTTATAAAAAGCCCACAATAATACTCAGTAAGGAATTGGATAGAACTCAAATGTAGTTTAAATTAGTCTTTTGTTTTAACTTTTTAGAGAGAAATTAAATGTATTTTCATTTTAAAAGGGCTGAGTTGTTAAAATCTTTAAGGATAAAAAAGGACACTCGGTTATAGGTTTTTTTTTCTTGCAGAAACGTGAATCAGCTGCTTTGTTAATCTTTATTTCCTTAGGAGTTTGAATAAACACTGTACATGTTAAAGGGGGGGAAAAAAGTATACATTTTGGGATGTGATCGCATTTAATTATTTAGAATATATTGTCAACTTTACTATCCAACAAATGTAATTTTAAGATCACATAAGCCCCTCTTCCTGCAGAGTAAACATAATGTGGCTCTAGGCTATGGGGCCTATGCAGAGAGCAGCGAATTTTAAAATTGGCGAATTTATTAAAAAGTAGCTTTTTTGGAGAGTTTTAATCTCCATATGCAGAAAAGTGCGAATTCTGCTATGTTTAACATGGATGCGTGTGGCGAGTTTAAATTGGCGAGATGCGCGCTTCAGAAATGTGTTAAAACAAATTTGCGCCTTTTTTTTTCCCTTTGCAATGGCCGCGAGCGGCAGTTTTTTTTGGCGAGGCAAAACGGAGACAATCGCGCCATTTTATTGGCGCGAACAGCCGCTAGATGCCGTTCGCGCCTCTCTGCATACGGATATTTTTTAAACTGGCGAGATTGCGGTTCTCGCCAGCCGCGAGGCGAGTTTTACAAATAGAAAAGAAAAATTGGCGCGTTTTTCGGAAATCTCCATTTTCTGCTGTTTTCTGCGCGATTATCTCCAAAAAATGGCGAATTTCGAAAATTCGCTGCTCTCTGCATAGGCCCCTATGTCAGCAATGAGATGGATAGCTACACTGCTCACAGATCATATCACTGTGGCACTGTTAGAATAACCACACATTTCAACGCTAGGCCTGTTGATTTCTGGAACAGCCCATGAATGCCAGTCCACACTGCAGCCTGTGAAACATCCATCGTTTCATGAGGGGACTCAGGCCGGTGTAACAAGTGAACCTTGTTGCTGTATTGATGCAAGCCATTGGTTGTGGATTGTAATGCAAGTGCTGGGTTTGCAGAAGCGGCTGCTCTGCTAACATTAGTGCGGGACAAGATAGGCAAAGGTGGATGTAATTCGGCTGTAACTGATTCCACGTACAGTATGTAGTCACAGGTGCAGTTGTCTTTCTGCAGTTTTCGAAAATAAATCAGTGCCCGTCTACTGATGGCACCCCTATACTTTTAAACAATTTTCTGTGAAGAGATCAGGTTGTGTCAGATCTTCAGGATAGGGCAAAACTCAAAATTTAAATGTCTCAGAAAGATTCAGTATGTCATACGGTAACTTTTTGGCATGGAGGCCAAAAAGAGCTGCTCAAGTCAGTCGTCCATGTGAAAAGGATAGTTTAACCCCTATTGCTGTACGAACCTGCCCAGATACTAAAAAAAAGCTGTGTGTGCTGTGCACGCGCATAGTAAGTGAAACTTTTTTGTGTGTTGTCAGCAACATATAAAGTAACAATAATATTATTACTGCTTAGAGCATGAGTACATTTGATTGGCGGGGTCGTGTTTATTGGCAGCAGTACCAGCATCATGGATGTTGAGCGGGTGGGGGAGCTCACGGGGGGAGAGGAGAGATCCGGGGGGGGAGAGCTAATGGGGGGGGGGACGAGGGAGAGCTCATGGGGGGGGCGGAGAGCCTCCCAAACGGGGGGAGAGCTACAAGGGAGGTGAGCTCACCGGGGGGGGGAGGAGCTCACGGGGGGGTGTGGGGGGTGAGATCAGCTGGGGGGGGGTGGGGGGGTGAGCAACGGGGGGTGGGGGAGGAGCGTATCATGGGGGGGGGGGGGGAGCTGAGGGGGGTGGGGGGGGGAACAATAGGCACATACATATTCAGGGGCGGTGTTCAGCGCATCACTGGGGTGTGTGTGGTCAGTCAGTGTTGTGTGAGTAGTGTGTGTGCAGTCAGTGTGATGTGTGTAGTGTGTGTCAGTCAGTGTGTTGTTGCGTGTGTGTGTGTGTGTGTGGTGTGTGGTTGTGTGTGTGTGTCAGTCAGTTGTGTGGGTGTGTGTGTGGTGTGTATGTCAGTCAGGGTATGTGTGTCAGAGGTTGTGTGTGTGTATGTGTGCAGTTATGTGTGTGTGTGTGTGTGTGTGTGTGTGTATGTGTGTCAGTCAGTGTATGTGGGTTGTGTGTGTCCTTGACCCCCATCCCCTTCCTGACTCCCCTAATCCTGATCCCCCCAGCACCACTTGTCCTACCCCTAGCAACCTTATCCTTTCCCTGCCCCCCCTCTCCTGACTCCCCCCAGCTCCCTTATCCTTTCCATGCCTCCCCTCTCCTGACTCCCCCCAGCACCCTTATCCTTTCCCATCCCCCTCTCTCCTGACTCCCCCCAGCACACTTGTCCTCCCACCAGCCCCTTTCAGCCTACCAGATCGCGGCACAGAGGCGATGGAGGCAGTGTTGGCGGGGGGGGGGGGGGGGCGGGTCCACCGCCGCCGGGGCCCGCTGATGGGGCCGGGGGGGAACGCAGCGCACTCAACCACCCTCCCCCCCCCGATACGGGAGCAGGAGCCGTTCCATGCCTCGGCCAGGGGAGGTCAGCAGGGACACAGGCATGCACCGGGAGAAGCCGCGGGAAATCAGGGCCTGCATAGGGCCCCGGGGAGCAGTGTGGGCTGCAGTGTCCAGCGAGCACCAGTGGAGGTGAAAGGTCACAGAGAGCGGTGGTCCACACGCAGTCACACCGGAGGAGGCGGGTGAGCCTGGAGCTAACCATTTTCTCTCCTCAATCACTATCAATGTGATACATGCCTTAACCACTTGTTTTTATTGTAAGTGTTTATTTTTACCCTATAAAGTCGAGTTTTTTATTGTTACTGGTCTGCACTATGGTATCATTTCTTTTACATATACACTGCTGCTGAGCTGAGAGTTGGAGATCCCACTACCTGGTTAAAGAAATCCTCCTAGCAGAGACCATTGTGTGTCAAAACCGCTCGTTTTTGACTTACATCTTGTAAGTAGGCAACACATAGGAGCCAAGACAGAACACAAATTTATACACCTTTTAAAAACTGTCTGCACTTAGATTGTTTTTTGTTCTATTTCCCTTTATGCTCCCCCTGGATTGCAGTTGGAGAGTGAAGATTTGTGGGACTAGTGAAACCAGTCCCCACCAGCTGGGTTTTGAGCAGGGGGTTTGAACTCATTTATATTGTTTTGCACGTTATTGAATCACGTCACAAAGTTTTATAATCATTCGATTTTATTATTAACTCACTGTATAACACAAGAGCACACTAATAGAGCTAGCGCCGTTTCTTTCACCTTCACTTTGCACAAATCATGGGGAATAACAGGACAGGCTTCTGGGACTGTGCCCGAATCTTTCTCAATGGTGCAGCGCCTCCATCTTGTGCAGCCCCCAGTTGTGCGGGGTGGAGTACCTGCAAAAGAGTTGTCTCCCTCTCCTCCCAATATAGACTGTCTCTTTATTGTCCTTCCTTTTTAGCAGCAGTCTTTGTTACAGCACACAGCACTCTCAAAGATGTTCACCACCAGGAGGTTCCTAGACACACTCCCCGTCAGATATAGGAGCTGTCCCTTACTCTTCCCTTACTCCTTTGTGGAGCAATATAAATATTTCTCCCCTCTCCCCTAAGGGAGGGCCTTCAGCTTACCAGAGCCCTGGTAGCTTACTGAGATCCAACCATTCTCTCTCAAAGCTGGAGAGGAACACACTCTAACAGGAAGGGGTAATTCATTTAGTACAGATCCAGTAGCCCCACCCCGGTGCCCTTGACTGACACAAGGCCTGAGCACTACCTTCTCTGACCAACTGAATTACATTTGTGTGGGGCAAACCCATTTTAACTCCTGGCAAACCTGCCCTTACCAAGGATTATTGCACAGGAGGAGGACAGAATAATAGCCCAAACCTACCAGAGAGCGAGACGTGTGTGTGTGTCAAGGAATGCTGCTGGGCGTGACCAAATGTATACAACAAACGACAAAAATTCCCAATGCTACATCCAATATGTCAAAATACATAGTTAAATATTTGAATGTTTTGTATTGTCATAAGAAAGGGTCATTTGGTTAAACCCTTTGGCCAAAGCGTTATAAGCCTGTGACCATGCCACCCCATGCACGGCATAACCCACTATACAGGTCCTAACACTACCTGTGAGTGTGCTCAGTTACCTCTGCAGTGGCGTGAGTAAGGTCTCAGTAGACCAGTCCTGCACATGTACATGGAAAAACAATATACATGATGTGGTGGGTGCTGGGGTTAGCGCTTGCAGGGATTTGTTTTTGTTTGTTCATTTTAACTGGTATCAGTTGTTTGGAGGTGTCAAGGATTGGACTTCGGCTGAAGTGGATCCCAGTGGCAGGAACAGCAGGGAGCGAAGTAGGGGTCACAAGCAGAGATCAGAGGCAGGCGGCAGATAGCGAAGTCAGGTAACAAGCAGGGGTCCGAGGCAGGCGGCAGGTAGCGAAATCAGGAAACAAGCAGGGTTCCGAGGCAGGCGGCAGGTAGCGAAGTCAGGAAACAAGCAGAGGTCGGCAACGAGGAAACTGGAACAGGATGATAGCAATAGCTAGCACAGCAGTAAACACAGGAACCTTGCAGGAGCTAAGGAACCAGTATAAACAGGCAAGGAGGCGCAGGAAAGGGAGGTTTATATAGGCAGGCTGGGAGGTGGAGCACAGGTGCAGAGGTGTCAGGTATCAGGGTCTGGAATGTTCCTTAGTTTAGCAGCAGCAATCCCGGTGGACAAGTTTAGGTACTGCAGGCTAGAACAAGACATTGAGAGTGGCAGCAGTCCCGGTGGCCAAGCATGGGTACAGCAGGCTAGAGAATATGACATTACTCCCCCTCCCAAGAGCGTTCTCCGGACGATCCTTGCTAGGCTTGTCTGGATATCGTCGGTGGAAAGCTTTGACTAGTCGCGGAGCATGTACAAAATCTTTGGGTTCCCAAGACCTCTCCTCTGGGCCATAGCCCCCCCAGTGAACCAGGTACTGTAGTTTCCCTCGGTGTAACTTGGAATCCAAAATTCTTTCCACAATGAATTCCTCTTCGTTATCCACGAAGACGGGTTCAGGGGGAGGAAGTCTCCGTCCAGGAAACGGGTTCTCACGGAAAGGTTTCAGCAGAGAAGAGTGAAACACAGGGTGTATTTTAATGGTCTCAGGAAGCTCTAATCTGAAGGACAGTGGATTTATTAGTGCTGAGATGCGAAATGGCCCGATGTATTTTTGGCCCAATTTAATGGTTGGAACCTTTAGACGTAGATTTTTTGTAGAAAGCCAGACTTTATCCCCGACTTGAAATTCTGGGGAGGGTCTGGGGTGTTGGTCTGCTGCTCTTTTGTACTTTACTTGAGTCTCACGAAGTGTCTCTTTGAGGGTCTCCTGGATGTCTCGCAGAGTCTCCAGTTTCTCTGTAACTGCCGGAATGGGGCCCGAAGATGGAAAACGAGGAATAAAGGTTGGATGAAATCCATAATTTGAGAAAAAGGGGCTCTTCTGAGTCGATGAATGATGTGAGTTGTTGTATGAAAACTCAGCTAATGGTAGGAAATCAATCCAGTCATCCTGGAGATGACAAACAAAACATCGTAAGTATTGTTCCAAAGTCTGATTGGTCCTTTCTGTCTGGCCATTGGATTGTGGATGATAGCCAGACGATAAATTTAAACGAATTCCTAGAGAGGAACAGAAGGTCCTCCAAAATTTTGAAGTGAATTGTACCCCTCTATCGGATATGATCTCATCAGGAGCCCCGTGAAGCTGAAACACCTCTTTCACAATCAACTTGGCTGTCTGGTCTGCAGAAGGAAGATTCTGTGCTGCAATGAAGTGAACCATCTTTGTAAGTTGATCCACCACTACCAGGATGGTATTATGTCCATTTGATCGTGGCAGGTCAACAATAAAATCCATTGATATGGACCCCCAAGGACGAGTTGGAACCGGAAGAGGCTGCAGTAAACCCACAGGTGATGCTCGAGGGGTCTTGGTCCTAGCACAAGTCTCACAGGAGAGGACATAGTCTTTAACATCTTGTGCTAATTTAGGCCACCAAAAAGAGCGAGACAACAGTTCCTGTGTCTTGAGGACACCTGGGTGACCAGCGGGTCGGGAGTCGTGCATTAATTGGAGCACCTCTAATCTTACCTCCTTAGGGACGAACAGACGATCCTTACAGTTCCAGAGACCATCACATAGAAATAGTTCTGCTTCCGGGGGAGGGTTTTTAAGAAAAGTGTCATTTGAGTAGGCTCCCTTTATGCGTGTGAGGAGATCGTCAGAGAATGTGACGCCCAAAAAATTTCTTTTTGGAAGAATAGTTTCTTCTTGCTCTTTGTCTGAACTAGGATTAGGTAAGGACCGTGACAAGGCGTCGGCTTTCCCATTCTTGGAGCCAGGGCGGTATGAGATGTGGAACTGAAATCTTGCAAAGAAGAGAGCCCATCTGGCTTGTCGTGCAGACAGTCTCTTTGCGGATCGAATGAATTCTAAGTTCCTATGATCCGTAAAGACCGTAATTGGATGATTGGCCCCCTCCAGTAGATGTCTCCACTCAGAGAATGCAGCTTTTATAGCCAAGAGTTCTTTGTTTCCGATGTCATAATTTCGTTCAGCTGTTGACATTTGGTATGAATAAAAGGCACATGGATGAAGGAGCATCTTGGGTCCAATTCTTTGTGACAGAATGGCACCAACAGCGGAGTCGGATGCATCCACTTCCAAGATGAATGGTAATTCTGGATTTGGATGGATGAGGATAGGGGCAGATGTGAAGAGTGACTTCAATTGTTCGAATGCCGCATCCGCTTTAGGAGACCATTTGAAGGGGAATTCTTTCCGTGTGAGTTGGGTGATTGGAGCAATAATGCCAGAGAAATTTTTAATAAAACGTCTATAGAAATTGGCAAAATCCACAAATCTCTGAATGTCCTTTTCATTTCGAGGGATGGGCCATTCCACCACGGCTTGAATCTTGCCTGGGTCCATACTCAAACCCTCGGGAGAGATGATGTAACCGAGAAATTGCATGTTGGTCTTTTCAAATTTGCATTTTTCCAACTTGATGTACAATTTGTACTTACGGAGACGCTCAAGGACAATTTGGACATGTCTCTGATGATCCATGATGTTATCTGAGAAAACAAGGATGTCATCCAGGTATGACACTACGAATTGGTCCAATAACTCTCGGAGGACATCATTAATTAATTAAATGCTGGAAGGTAGCAGGGGCATTAGAGAGGCCAAACGGCATCACCAGATATTCATAGTGCCCATAACGGGTTCGGAAGGCTGTTTTCCATTCGTCACCGGGTCAAATGCGGACCAAATTATACGCTCCTCTGAGATCTAATTTGGTAAAGATTTTGGCTGACCGAATTCTTTCCAATAGTTCAGGAATCAGAGGTAATGGGTACCTGTTCTTTACCGTAATCTTATTTAGTTCACGATAGTCAATGCAGGGGCGTAGAGAACCATCTTTCTTTCCCACGAAGAAGAGCGCAGCGCCTGCTGGAGAAGTAGAGGGTCGGATAAAACCCTTTGATAGGTTCTCCTGTAGGTAGTCATTGAGGACCTTCAATTCCGGTTCTGAGAGGGAATAGATTCTTCCAAACGGAATGGCAGCACCCGGTAATAATTCAATGGGACAGTCATAAGAGTGATGTGGGGGAAGCGTATCTGCGTTCTTCTTGTCACACACATCTAAAAACTCAGAGTAAGGAGCCGGCAGAAGATTTTCTTGAGACGAGGAAATCTTATGTATTCCTACACACTCTGGTATAGGAGTTTTAGGTAGACAGGCTAGCTGACAGTGCTCCGAGGGAAACGTGAGGGTCTTTGTCTTCCAGTCAATTAGTGGGTTATGGATCATGAGCCATGGAATTCCCTGAATCACTGGGAACAAAGGTGATGGGATGAGACCAAAAGAAATCTTCTCCTGGTGATTTTGCTCCATGATTAGTGTTAAGTTACTGGTTTCATGGGTAACAGGTCCAGAGCTCAAGGGAGAACCGTCAACGACTTCCATCCTTTCTGGCGATTCCTTGTCTACAAATGATACCGAATTGTTCTTGGCGAATTCTATGTCCATAAAATTCCCTGCCGCCCCTGAGTCGACCATTACTGTGGTTGAAAAACGATGTGTTCCTTCCTCGATTATAATAGGAACCAGGAGGTGAGGGTGTAGCGAAGGAGGGTTATCTTTCCCTTGAGAAGCAGAGAAAACAGTCTTTGAAATAGCGTGCAGCTGATTTCTCCTAGGGCTCTGGAAAGAAGACCGCCTGGACTTGTTTGGGCAATCAGCGAGATAGTGCCCATCATTTCCAATCAGTATCGTTAACCCATCTGCGGAATTCAGCGGCGTATTCAGCTGCCGAGCGTCTTCCTTGACGAAGATTGTTCAGAGTTGCCTCAGCGGTTGCACTATGATTTGGGTCATCCAAAATAAGACTCATGGCTTCGATGAACTCCTCCAGGCCCCCTAGTAGTGGGCTATCTTGTTCT
The DNA here is from genome assembly GCA_036426205.1 of Ascaphus truei. Classification (NCBI taxonomy): domain Eukaryota; kingdom Metazoa; phylum Chordata; class Amphibia; order Anura; family Ascaphidae; genus Ascaphus; species Ascaphus truei. Next base: position 330,184,077 of record CM071567.1, on the reverse strand, counting down.
AACATAGGGGAGACCCAAGCAAGGGCCTCATCCTTGAGCAGGGTTATGATCAGTCCAACCTGGGCTTCTTCGGTATGATAAATGATGGGCTGAAGCTTGAACACAAGTCTGCATTGATTAAGAAAATTCCGGAAAGATTGTTTTTTTTTCCCCAAAATTTTTCTAGAAGGGATATACGGGGTGCGGTTTGCACAGGCACAGTGTTTTGACCAGACAAGGTGATTAAGGCTGCATGTAGTTCACGATTCTCAGCTACCGCGGTGGCGGCTTGTTCTTCCAAGCGGCCAAGACGATTAAACACGTGTCTTTTTGTTCCTGGTAACCAACCATGATACGTTGTAAGTCATGGAGTGTCTGAGCCTGAGCCGGGTCTGTTCCAGCGGAATCCATGGTAGGGCCTGTTTATTCTGTCAAGGATTGGACTTCGGCTGAAGTGGATCCCAGTGGCAGGAACAGCAGGGAGCGAAGTAGGGGTCACAAGCAGAGATCAGAGGCAGGCGGCAGGTAGCGAAGTCAGGAAACAAGCAGGGGTCCGAGGCAGGCGGCAGGTAGCGAAATCAGGAAACAAGCAGGGGTCCGAGGCAGGCGGCAGGTAGCGAAGTCAGGAAACAAGCAGAGGTCGGCAACGAGGAAACTGGAACAGGATGATAGCAATAGCTAGCACAGCAGTAAACACAAGAACCTTGCAGAAGCTAAGGAACCAGTAGGAACAGGCAAGGAGGAACAGGAAAGGGAGGTTTATATAGGCAGGCTGAGAGGTGGAGCACAGGTGCAGAGGTGTCAAGTATCAGGGTCTGGAATGTTCCTTAGTTTAGCAGCAGCAATCCCGGTGGACAAGTTTAGGTACTGCAGGCTAGAACAAGACATTGAGAGTGGCAGCAGTCCCGGTGGCCAAGCATGGGTACAGCAGGCTAGAGAATGACAGGAGGCTGGTGGCCGCTCCTCCTGGGGTTAAGCTCGCCCCTCCCCACTTTTTAAGTAGCAGGTTTTTCCATGTTCTTGTGCAGGACAGGCCCACTGACGCCATTCTCCGTCCAGCAGAGTTAAATGAGAATTTTCACGGGTAAACTGAGAATACTCGCAGGCAGTGTTAGGACCTGCATAGTGGTCATGCCGTGACGTGGCTGCAGGCCAAAGGGTTTAACTAAATGAACATTTCTATGACAATACAAACATTCAAGTATTTAACTATGTATTTTGTCATATTGGATGTAGCATTGGGCATTTTTCTCTTTTTTTTGTAATGGAAATTAGTGCAAAGACGTGAGTCAAAAGGAGACGCTGTCCCAAGGAGCTTACAATTGTAGTGTTCTCTTGGGAGGCTTACAGACACAGGAGTTAAAGTGCATTATTAGAAGTGCAATTAGGGAGGTCGGGTGCATCTGGAGTTTGTAGCAGAGGTGTAGAACATCTAATGAGCTGCTTCTTTTAAGAGCTGTATTTTCAGCTCAGCTTTGAATGTGCAAAGGGAAGGTGCTTGATGAATATTGAGTGGAAGAGCATTCTATAGGTATTGAGAGGTTTAAGATGGGAGAGGGCTATAGATAAAAGGTGCAAAGTGGAGGCCTGAGAAACCTGCATGTATTTTGTAAGGCCTGTATTTCTTCTTATTTTAGAATATGGAGGATCTCCAATCTAAATTCATATAGTCTTCCAAGCCTTCTCCTCGGTGCCGCCGTATCAGCGGATCGCCGAGAAGCGGGGCCTTGCTGTTCAATCAACGGATAATTGAAGCTCTAGCTGTCTTTTTGGATGTTGATCTAATTCTCCTCTTGCCATAAAACTTTGCTATGGCAGCATCTCCATGATTTTGTGTTTTCACATCTGCGATCGCCACTTATGGGGCAGCAGTAACCAGTCACCCAGGAGGCGTTTGCTTTATTACATACATGCCAGCTTCCTTGTGTAGCAACCCTTTTTTTAGTAAAAAATGTTTCACCCTACAAGAAGATGCAGTGGCTTACCAGTGGTGGTCAAACCTCTCCAAAGAAAACCCTAGCCATACCAGGTTTTAGAAATGGCCATGGAATTGGTAAATATGGGAATTAATGTAGATTGAATACAAATGGACTATTCCATAGTTATTTCTGAAACTGGCTGTAGGTGACTGAGAGGTTTGAAAACTACGGAGATCATGGTCTTTGTTGCTTCCATGGCTCCGCTCTGAAGATGCTAAACTTCAATGGCATTTTCCGTGCGTTGGTGTTCCAGTTTGCACTTTCGCACCGTAATGAATATCCCCGAAGGACATTCTCTTCGATGCTTGGCAGCTGGTAAAGAAGTCTTGGGTCTGTAGTCACATTAATGGTAAGCACCACCCTGGATACAATAGCCCATATTTGCCAAGTGGTGAGACCCCTTCCTGCCGCAAAAGACCCCTCCTACAGCCCATTGAAGTGAATAGGCCATATGGTGTTTCCTCTGGCACCAGAAGGTGGCTTATGTAATACCACTGCTTTGTATTTATGGGTCAAAATTTGTTTCACTGAAAGTGTTGTCGTTTGCAAATTCACATATATAAGAGCAAACGTGGGTTCTTAGATATTGAATAGTTTATTGCCTTACAGCATAGAGTATGATCATATCCAAAATTCAATGAGACTCTGCTAGGGGAGGGTCCAAGCAGGCGTTATATACACTTATAATTTTCATTGTCTAACTTAGGTTACTAGGCAGAATATGACGACTCCCTATTCTAAACCCATTTATTTTATGGGTCATTAAAAGCTGGTTAAAACTGGATTAAAACCGCTCTATAAGAACCAGGTACGTCTTGTTACTAAAATTCTGCGTGTTGAGCTACAGGCACGGTCGTAAATCTACGGTCAGCCAAACTCATTAATGCCATACACATTCTTTTCACACAAAATGGACACTTGAGACAGAACAGACAAAATGGACACAGACCACGCCAACAATTCTCCAAAGACCCCCTCCAACACCCCAGTCCATTTCAACAGTGTCAATCAGGCTAAGATTAAATAATAGTCAGAGTGGAGGAAGATACTTAGACCCTGTGGATATCTTTTACTGTCTATACAACTTGGTGTGGGGCAGCATAGAATGATGGAAATTATTCTATTTATATGGCGCCAACTTTTTCCACAGCACAATGGGAGAGGCATTGTATGACAAAAGAATACGTATATATTCAGACGAAGACAATAGGAAGGATGTCCTTTCCCCAAGGGGCTTACAATCTAGAAGGAAAGCAGTAGACACGCAAGAAATAGTGTTTCTTAGCAAGGGGTTTGTGTATCAACATCAGGAGCATTTCTCCTTGAAGTGCGGTTTTTAAGGATTTTTTAAAAAAATGTGTGTTCCAGAATTTGGGTGAAGCACAGGGAAGATCTTGGAGGCGAGAGTGAGAAGCGGTAATAAGAGAGGTGGAGAATAAATTTGGCAGCATACAAGGATTACTTGGTCCAGCCAGTCTGCCCGTTTTCCCCATCGGATTTAGTAATAAAGGGCTTTTTTTGTTATGAATACTGTACGTTTTTTTCTCCTTTTTTTGACTTTCTGCAGAGCATCGTTGGATAAGTTAAGGTTACTGAATAATACATTCGTTAAGGATTTGTCTTCAGTGCGGAGCTGTCCTCCTTTCTCATTGTAATGATTCAGACTCCCTATAATTATTGTAATATGAAATTATTATACTTGGTTATGTAGCAGGATCCGTAATGAGCCTTATTTTTTAAAGTGCACGCAGTGAAATTGGAACCAAGCCCAATCTCCGCGTGTTCTAAGCCTGGCTACTGTGCTGATTAATGCGTGTTTTGTAGAAGTTTTGACTGGCACAGTTAGCGGTCTTTATTTAAGAGACCAATTTGCCCCGCTGTGAAAAATGATCCATCAGAATGAATCATAAGAAAGATGGTTCTTTTTCACACTATAAATTTGACTGAATACGTTGGATTACTAGCGACTGCCACAGGCATTTGGAATTAAATCATAATTTCTTTCTTCCTGGCAGGCATTTGTCAGACCACAATACCCTGTGTAATGCTGCATCGTACATACAAATGGCAGCGTTTGCAGATTTATAAATGCAGTGAATGTTCCTGTGAAGCGCACAGTACAGCATTGGGTTTCCGGGAATAGCATGTAACTGCAGACAGACGTCGTAAAATGATCAAATATATGTAATGGCTGGTGGGAAATGAAACGCGTGGCTTTGCAGTATAGTAAAGATGGCAATTAAGGTGCATTAAATTAAATAAAAATAATAATTGTAGGTTTGTAAATAAAATGGTAAACTATTATCGTTTATTTGTGAAGCGGCAACATATACAATAGGGTACAGATTCATGTATGTTACATATAGGTAAGGACAAACATGCACACACAGATAAGTAGTATGTAGGGAGGCCCTGCTCGTGAGCGCTTACAGTCTAGAGGGAATAAGAGGCAATGTTGAAACTAGAAGGCAAGGTGGCTGCTTATTGTAGGATAAGGTGTGGCTCAGGTTAGAATATGGCCCAGTCTGACAGCTGAAGCCATTAAGATTTTGGGATGGGGGGGGGGGGAAGGGGTTGGTACTTTGAGGGCTGGCGTGATGGCGGTGCCATCGGTGCTGCTGCATCGAGCCCCGCGGTTACAGAGGCCTTGCGTTCTTCCCCACAACATTTAAAACTGATTGCTGGGGGAGAGCGCAGGGCCTCTAACTTGTACCTTCTCCTTTGCCATCTGTTCCTGTAGCGTCCATCATGGCATCGTGACGTCAAATGGTGTTGCGGTGGCACGTTATGACAGCAGGACGTTCTGTGGCGCCATGAAAACGGGGCATCCCGCAATGTCCCGTTGTCATGGCAACTTGCCGCCATTTGACGTTGCGGTGCCATGACGAGGAAGACATCACGTAGGAGAAGGTAAGAATCCCAGCAATATTACCAGCCAGCCCTGGACCATACTCCGTACAAGAGACCCATCCCATTTACCAATAAACAAAGAAACGCCAACGCATTTCCAGAATGACAGTATTTAGTTCGTCTATATATGTTCTTTCTTATAAGGATGGGTCATTTAGTTAAATCTTTTGACCAAAGCATGTTAAAGCTGCAGCCACTTCTTAGGGCACTTCTGGTTTCTTAAGCAGTTCTAACTGCACTGTAGCTCACACACAGAACACATACAGTAGTGCTTCTAAATGTTAGCCCCATAGGCACCGCATGCAAGTCATGCATCCCACGCCTTTGGTTAGATCAATGTTTTATTTCCTCTTTTCTCTAAGCAGTGGAGGTAATATATACAGTAGTGGACAGAGTAAAATTAGTAGTGTACGGCAGGGGTGCGCAAACTATTCGAGTTGCGGCCCCCACCTGCTTGGTCCCCCTACTGCCCGTGCCCCCTTACCTCGTTTTGCGGCATCAAATTACGACGTGGGGTCATGTGACGTCACGTCGTCATTTGACGCCATGGCGAAGCGTCACACCACGCATCTGAATCCCGGTAAGTGAAGTTGCAGAGGCCTCACGCAATCCCCCGGCATTTAATTTAATTGCCCTGGGGAAGAGCGCGGGACCTCTGCAAGCGCCCGCGCCCGCAGTTTACGCACCCCTGGTGTACGGTACCTGTTGGAAGGGTCATACCTTGACATGGTTGCAGGCTTAATATGTTCTAGCTAAAACATTGAACTAAAGTTCGCAACCTTCTAAAAAGAAAAATATATAAATGAACGACCGTAATTGCTGTCGCACTAGACGTGCATTGGGGTTTGTGTTTACTGCTGTATAATTGACGTCACTTTCCCAGTAGCGCTCCAGTTGGCACGATTAAATTTATAATTCTGTGGGTCTGGGTTTGTAGCTTGCTACGGTTGTGTATGTCCCATCACGTTTAACTCTTTCCTGCCCGTAGTGCAAGTAATGTGTTGCTTTGCAACGTTGCGGGCAGTAATAACAGGAAAGGACCATCGCCAATGGTAGTTCCTGTTAAAACCTGATGGGAGCGTTGTACAAGGATGATTCAGATGTATTTAGCTTCACGCTGCAGGTATGCAAACATTTTGCCTCTGTGTGGTTTTGTGAGAAACTTGCCAAGGATGTTACCTTTGCTGTAGGTTGCTGATGGAATTGTTGGTGCAAGTTTTAGGGACCACTTTGTATTGTGTGAATAGGGTATCTCCTATTTGAACTTCTCCCTAAATCGCAAGCTGATAAAAATTGCTCTTCTACTTTAAGACTAACCTCGTTACAGGACTGGAACCGGGGCGTTCACCAGAGCTGAACCGCATCATTTTCAGCTCTGGGGACCCCTCCGTTCCCTAGATTACTCACTGGTGAATTTACCGGTATTACTTTCTGTTTTTTTAAAGCGCATATAAATGGCCATCCAATTGGATGCCACAACCGGTGTTGCAGCTTCCTATTGGCCTGAGATTTGGCCGCCATTTTGTTTCCCCTGAGTGAAATGTAAACCCGGTAGTTTCACCAGTAACTATCTCTGGAAAATTAGGGGTAACCAGGGCTGGAATAGTGGCTGAAATAAAAAGTGTAGGAGAAACTGCTCCTTTATTACACAGCCGCCAATATGGTATTACATAATTATATTACATTTTAAGACTCCTATACAGTTTAAATGCTGTGTATAGTAACATGGTGCTACACTGAACAAAAACATAAGGATTATAGAATAAGAGAGCAAACATGAGAACAGAGTAAGACAAAAAAAGCAGTTGGGGGAGCAGGTTGAAAGTGCTGTAATGAACTTGCAATCACTCATTTGTGGAGGAGAGTGTAGTATGAACACTCCTCCGTGGTGGATGATTTCTTTACATAGGGTCTTATCAAAAGAGAAACTATAAATCTGTAAAGTACTGAGTATTGGGTTATTACTCTCGCTTGCTTGCTCCATTTTTTTACCTCCTATTCTCCTTGAAATCCTCTACAACCTGGCTTCCGCACTGCTCACTCTACTGAAACAGCCCTTGCCAAAATAACCAATGAGCGCCATGTGCCCAAAGACAAACGGCCATTACACCCTGCTCATATTACGCGACCTCTCTGCAGCATTTCCCACCGTATGCACCCTTTTCTCCTTCACATTCTCCATACTCTTGGTATCTGTAACAAAGCTCTATCCTGGATCTCCTCTTACCTCTCCATCGTATTCAGTGTCTCGTTTGCCAACACCACCTCCTCCTCTATCTGTCTCTCTGTGGGGGTAACACAGGGGTCTGTCTTGGGATGTCTTCTGTTTGCTCACTCTGTAGGTGACCTTATCACATCGCTTGGGTTGAAATATCACCTCTATGCTGATGACACACATTTACTTTTCAAACCCAGACCTTACACCTGCTGTACAGACCAAAGTCTGTGAATGCTGCTATATCATCCTGGATGGCCCTCCGCCGACTCAAACTTAACAGGTGAAAGACTGAGCTCCTCATACGTCCTCCCAAACCAGGCCCTGCTGCCTCCTTCTACATTACTGTTGGTAGTACTATTATACACCCAGTATCACAAGCAGGGTAATTACTGCTCTAAATATAGGAGGAGGTTGTTTATTATTGGTAGAGTACCACTAATGAAAACATCTTCGAGACAGAAATGAGGCAATATTGGAATGGTTATTGTCCAGCATGAATGGATACCTGTTGTAATTATAATCAAACTAATGGGAAATCAGCAACAACTGCTTGTGGAGCATAAGAACAGTGTGACATGGTGTACGGAAGACCTGAAGCCCCCAAAAGATGACAATACGAACAGTAATGGTCTCCTGCACTCGCAAAACAATAATGAATCTACATGAGATCAAAGTAGTCAATGAAAAAGTATCATATTGACTTGTAGTATCACGTATAAAGATATCATAATTGGACATAGCATTGAGCTGCTGTTAATAAGTTTGATAGTGACGACATCTCAATGCTATGTCCATATCTTTATATGTTTTATTTATTTATCAAATGTTTTACCAGGAAGTGATACATTGAGAGTTACCTTTCGTTTTCAAGTTTGTCCTGGGCATAGAGTTAAGATAACGATACAGGTAGTCCTCGTTATCCAACGTCTTACTTAATGAATGGCATGTCCAACGCTTTACAATGCAACCCTAAGGGCCGTTTTGCGACTCCTGATTGCGTTATCCAACGCTCACCGCCACTGATTAACATGGGACTCACTTTACAACGGTTTTACTATCCAACGCTACTCCCAGTACGGATTCCGTTGGATAACTGAGGAATGCCTCCATGTGATGTGATGCTACAAGTCAAATTGATACTTTTTCATTGACTACTTTTGATCTCGTGTAGATTTGTCATTTCGTGAGTGCGGGAGACCATTAGTGTTCATCCTGTTGTAATTAAGTTTAACTCTTTAATACGCTTTGGACTCAAAGTAGAAGGATGGTGTTACATATAGTGACTAAAAAGAGCTGGTTTTAGGAAGAATCAGGCAAAGGTTTCACTATGGGAACATGTCCTCACGTTTGCCAGATAGACGTTTATGCTCTATAATAGAAAATGTTTTTGGGGGAGGTTTTTTGCGCATTTTTTTTTTTTTTTTAAATGTGCAGTTGAATCACATTTTACATAAACATTGGTGTCCGTTCAGTGTGTGTTGAAAGTGAAACATATCCCAGCTTCATTCCATTTGTTATTTCCCCCATCATGATACCCACTTGCAAAGTATGGAAGGCTGCCCTTAAAAAAAAAAAATATATATATATATATACACACACACTTACACTTACACTTATTTCGGACCAGAGAGAACTGGTACACACCGTTATTTCGAGCCTCTGAAATGTGGCAGGTGACCTTTCAAAACAAAAGCAGAGCCATTATATGACATGAGCCTAAAATAGATTATCTTTTTTAGATTGAATTTAGATTTGAAACAGTTTATGCTGTTTACTGATATTTCCCCATGCCTCGCAAATCCAGTCTGTTTTTTTTTTTTTCAAGGATTTTTGACGCAAGACACATTGTCTAAATTCCTTGCAAACATTTACAGTTGAAAATATTTCAGTGGCTAATTTGGGTAATTATTCGCATGGTTTGAAACACGGAAAATCAAGTTAAAAATCAAAAGCTCTTATTTGTTCTAATTAGCAGAATATTTATCTCCGTCTCATAGCAAATACTGTATAGAGCTTTACTTGTTTCCAGACACTTCTTAATTCCGTCTGTTGTCAAGATAACAATTATGGCCGAGTCCATAGACACTAAGCCCGTGCGGAGGCTGAGGGAAAGCGGGTGCTGGCCTTACTACGCGCGTCGTCCGGGGGCGTGTCTATGGGCGGGCCAGTGACATCACGGAGATGGTTCGCCCTCATTGGGCGAACCGCTCACGTGACCGGCCCTGCGCGCGTAAACTAAAATTTGATGGTTGGCTACGCTTGATTGTTTGATTTGTTGAAGCGTGCGCGAGCCCCTGCTAAAGCCGCTCGCGTTGCGACTGCAGGGGCTCACTGACACGCGTGAGTGCGGCGCGGCGCCCATGTGCTGACCATGCCCGCGGCCTAAGTCTTGTTGTCTACGCTTAATAAGGCCCCAAACTGCACCGTAATATGTGCAGACAGCATGGGTGGTATAGCTGTCAATGACGACGGCAGCTTCCAAAGTCGCGTCCCACGATGCCTTGTAGCTGTGGATGCGAAGCATTGTGGGGAGCGACTCTGGAAGCTCCTGCTGTAATTGACTGCTATTCCCCCTACTTAAAGGTGAAGTTTGTGGCTTTACTACGTGTGCAGTCCACGCACGGCCTCAGGAAGCCACTACACGCTTGGGAACCACCATTACATAGTTTTTTGGGCTAACCCCCTGCTGGGAATCACTGGTCCATGGCAGCAGGAAGATATTGGTTTAGTTACAAAAAGTGCGTTTGCCTGTTAAAGCAGCAGTCCAAGATGCCTTTTTTTATTTTTCCCTTTTAATGCTTTTGATCGATCGGCAAAGATTCGGCTCAGGGGTTTACTAAACGGCTGTCCGTGCAGCAGAAGAGAACCAAAGATGTGAAGTTCTGTGGGGAAGATCATGTGACCATGCAGTCACTAGATACAATTGGTGCACTGCAAGAGAGGGCAGGGCTCAAAAAGGGGTGCACCAGAGCTTGTTTCAGAAGAGGAAGGGGATGTGACTTTGTAAATGGTTGCTATAGAAACTAAAAATGCTGTTTACATTCTAATATATTAATGGCATTCAGAGTTGTTTAAAGAAAATACTTGTATAATTTTTTTTTTTACAGTACAGAACTGATGTATTTAAAATAAATTAAAAAAACACATGTAGGATATTGCTTGGTCTGCAGCTTTAAATAGTCTAGTTTATTCATATACCTGGTGGCCCATAACTGTTTTAGTAAACATGGTGCAATACTGTAAGTCTGTGTCCAGTACATGTAATAATTAGAGACTTTGTGCAAATTACTGTAAATGTGACTTATCTCATAAGCATAATGAGACCTACTGGATTTGACCTTGCTTATCAAGCCCTTGTTTGTAGATTAGTCACCTCCTTGTTTTGAATTGGCTATTTTTAAACCCATCAGACTCGGAGATTGCCTTGAATGATGATATTGCTTTCGTTCTTTTCATGTGACTGGGCTGTCATGTCCTTTACTGAATTGAGATGTTCTTGCATAGTGATGAGAACAAGCCTTCAAGGAGGAGGCGGGTGATGAGGCAGCTGCTTCTCAAACGGTTAAGTGTTCAAGGAAGAAGCATACTCAAATTGACTGAATGTACTTCAATGTGAAGCAAGCAGTGATAATTATGAACATTCATTTCCGTAATTATCTACAGACTTGTGTTAGCAGAGCTGAGGCAGAGACCCGTTGCATCAACGTAGTCGTGTGTCCAAGTCTGTGGTCCCATCTCTCGCGCTTAATTGTTGGTTTTAGTAAACATGTTGTAAGGGGGTCACCCCCGGTTCCCCTGATTTTCCTTTGCCCCCTGCCTTACCCCTGTGGCAGTGGGGGAAGGGGACGGCGACTTCTCCCGGCGGGCACCGCCCTCTTGGTTTTGGCGCGAGCTTCGCCCATGCGCAGTAAAGATCGCGCACGCGGTCCCCATAGAAAAGAGCTTTGCCAAGGACTACAATTCCCAGCAGCCTCTGGGGACTGCACTTTCACCCTTGTCACAGGCAGCATTGAAGCCAATAGAGCTGGCAGATTCTCATGCTGCAGAGTTGCAACAATGTTGTGTGCAGACAGGGTTTTTGTCAGTTGCAGCACGTTAGGCAGAGAGAGATCGGAGCAGCCCAGGGAAGGAGGTAGGGTACAGGAGTCCAGGACTCCCTGTACTAGGCCAGCACCCCCAGGGCCCGAGATAGCTCAGCTCCCCAGTAAGGTGAGTGTTGCCAGGGGCAGCCCTCAGGTTAGGGACCCTGCCACTTACATTAGTGGGAGCTGGGAAAGTAAGGTTACGCAGAGTTGGAGTCAGGGAGCTGTGAGGGTAGGAAGGGTGCGGGGAGCGAGTGCAGCTCCTGCCCCATAGGTACCCACACCCCAGGTAGGTCCCAACTCCCCACTAGGTTAGTGGGTAATTGCTGAGGGAGACCCAAGATAGGGACGCTGCCCTTAGAGTAGTGCTGCATTGTCAGAGTCACGGCTGTCAGTGCTGTGAGGTCTGACAGGCAGGCACCTTGTTGCGCAGCACGTTGGCTGCCAGATCCAGTGAGCTACAGCTTGCTGCTGCAGGCGCTGGGACTAGTTATATAGTAGTGAGGCGAGGGACTTGGGTAGTTAGGGGAGTGGGATAGGTCATTACCCCTGCAGGCCCATAGGAGTTCCCCAAGCCACTACAGGTTGCTGCACTACAGGGACAGGCCCTAGGTTAGGATTCCTGTCACGGTAGTGCTACTTAGGTAGATAGGGACACAGCGGCTGCTGCTGTTCCTGTTCAAGCGGTTCGGATCCACGTTGGGGTCCGCAGAGTCGGTTCCGGAGTGGGACCACCCCTGGTGGTTCGCGTGCAAGGAGTCCGGTGTAGGATCAGACGGAACCCCTCATACGACTGATCCTTTGTGAAGCCCGTTGGAGATCCGAGCACGGGAGTGCTCGGCAGGTACTATCTACTACACAAGTGCACCAACGGGCCCTTAGTATAAATAGTGACTGCGCAGTCACCCATTGACTATCTCTGTAGGAGTGCGGGACATTGGGTGGGGTTCTTGGGACACTGGGTGGGATCACCTAGTGTTTGGGAATCGTCCTGCGAGACGTCATGGTTAGTGTCTCCTAGTGAGAGGGACACAGGTTATTATAATACATGTTAGTAAAGTCATTAGTTAATATAATCACTGTGTATGTGTTTGTTATTATTGATTGTCCTGCGAGGAACCACTCCCCCTCTGGTGGGAGCCATCGCAGGTGGAGGCGCTATACCGAGAAGATGTTGTAAGTGATCACCCCTAGTATAATTACCCCAGGTTCCCCGTGGCGGAAGCTCAGCCCTCCTGTGAGCCAACAGGTAATGCACCACACCCGAGTAACAATATATGTTTCCTGCACCCAAGCAGGAATCTGCGATTGGGGGGGGGGGGGAATACCCGTTACAATGTGTTGGAGGGAAAAGACTTGGTCTTGTTCTGCACATATGGAGGGAAAGAAACCTGATTGATAGGCGCTCTATGTACCACGTTCACTGCACAGGTTGTTGAATATAGATCAGAGAGATGAGGTTATTTTGTGCAGGGCTCAGAGATGGAGAATTATTGGTGTCTCCCATTACTGGGACTTGCTTCAGTCTGTGAACGCATTATGCCAAAACGCCAGCTGCTGTATATAACTTTACTTGCTGACTTTGAACTTTGTCTTTTTTTAATTAAGTTTAATTGGGTGTCTTTTTCTGGAATCACTATTATAATCTGCATAATACCACAAGGCCTCGGACATGGTCAAAAAGACCGTGCTGAGGCGCGCTGAGCCGCGCGGAGGGGAAACATTATCCCTATCAGCGCGGCTTTAGACGGCGCTTCCGCAGGCGTGCGGAGGTGTGTGGAAATGCAGGAGACAGGCAAGTTTAAATTTTGATGCTCATGCAAGCGCAGGGCCGGTCACGTGACTGCCAGAAGCCAATGGCAGTCCGTGACATGGCGCGCCCGCCTCCCGATCCGCCTCCAGGCCCGCCTCCCGAAAGCCTCCAACCCGGCACACAAGCGCGCTCGCTGACGCTCATGCAGGGACAAGAAAAATCTCCTGCTTGAGCAGGAGAGCATGAGCGTCAGTGCTGCTCAGCGCCGCTCCCTGCACCATGTCCCAGGCCTAAGTATGTGTATATAGATATTAAGGAAACACCGAGTTATATTGTTGATGGACGAACAGCTTAAACCTCTCAGAAGAACCTCAAGTAACTTATAGGAAAGGGATTACTCTTGGACAAACTCTTCCCTCTGGTATGTTTAAAGCAGCAATACTACTTCCACCTTTTCTTTATAAAGCATGTGACCATGAATAATTCTACATTCTTACCTAAAATGGCAATCGTTTGGTGCTCTTGTTATTAATCTGTAAAAAAAAAAAATCCTGATTGTGTGCGTAACGAAATGGCCGCCTTCTAACTTTGTGCTGCAGTCTGTGAAATGCTGCAGCTGGTATGTAACATTTATATTACTAAGTGTAACACATTGTTATTGTTACAGATTTCAGAGCAGAGTTTAGAACAGCAACAGGTCAAGTCTGTTTGTGATACATTGTTGCCAAAGGGCAGAGCTCAAAAAGTTGTGAGAGCCTATTTCAAAAGAGGAAGTGGATATGACTTTCTAAATATTTGCTGTAGCAACCAAAGGATCAGTACGTTAAAAACAAATCATTAAAAATGGCATTTGGAGTTAGAAAAAAAAATGCAGGCAGTGTTATAAAATACTGCACAACATATTTATTTAAAAAAAACATATAGGATTTTTCATATTTTGCTGCTTTAATTGGTAAATAACAGACATTTCGGGCTGCAGGGTTCCTTTGTCAAGTAAATATTGTGGAGTATATACAGTATTGACTTGACAAAGAACCCTTGCAGCCCAAATCATTCTTATTTACTTAAATACTCCTGTCTGTACTTCCAAATAAATACAAGTGAATTCAAGAAAGGGCTGTGGACCCCATTTTTTTTTTTTTTTCGGTTGGCATCTGAGATCCAGGTGCTCTCCTGTCCATTGAGCACCTCCTCCTTATTCTGTGGAGGTATGTACTATCAAGTTGTCAGCATGCATGTAGGCTGATGCTGTCTTCCCCATTGCACATTCAGACGTATAAGAAGGAGGGGCGCTCAGTGGACGTGTGAAAAAGGTATAAAGGTTTATTCGGTGATGGACGTTTCGGTCCGCTCGCTTTTCTCAAGATACACTGGTGTGTAAAATCGTGCTCTAAATACCTGTCACGATAGGGGGTAGCCGGCCTTCATTAATAAAGGTCACGCCCAGCTAGTTACCCCTTAAACCGTCTGGCATGGGCGGAGAGTGTCAGCTCTTGGGTCTAATATTGTACCTTACCGTGTTGCCCTGTAATTTTGTTCCCCTTATACTGTCCCCCATAGGGTTATAAGCTAGGAACTGTGTGTGTGTGTGTGTGTGTGTGTGTGTGTGTGTGTGTGTGTGTGTGTGTGTGTGTGTGTGTGTGTGTGTGTGTGTGGTTCACTATGTAAGCTCAGTGGACCAGTTAATGGCTTCTCTGTGTATTCCCTTTGACTCATGGTCCCGTAACTGCCTGTGCGAGTTTATAAGTGGATTGCCTTGTATGGGTGACCCCTTATGAGAAATAGCTGCAGGGCAGAGACTTCTCGAACATGAGGAAAAAGGGGGATATTTGGAGGAAAACGGGGTTAACCTGTATTGCCTGCCAGCAAGGTATTAGAGCTGGGCTTCGAAGGCTTGTATCCCAGAACAGGTTTTAGAGCCCCAGTTCAGACCCCACGTTTTAGGTTCAAATGGTAGAGTGCAAGTTTTAGTGTTGCTGTGTTTTAAAACTACAATGCATTTTGTGTTTGTGCTGTGAGCTGAACTGCATGCAGAAAAATCAGTTTTTTTGACACAAGGCAGCCAGATGTGGATTAGCATTTCAATGCCACCAGCCCAAGTATAGGGACTCCCCTGTGTTTATTGCAAAAGACATGCAGGTTTGTGGCACATGGTGAGGGTGAAGGGATGTGGACTTGCTATCTGGATTAGAAAGCCTTTGTTCCAGCTAGACATTGAAGAGCCTACTCAGCAGGGGGTATTGGGCTAGCCAGGAAAACGGTTGCTGGGTTTCAAACTCATAGGCACGATTTTCATTGCCAAGTTTTTGAATTTTCCCCTCCTCTCATTGAATGCACAAACACAACCCATGCTCTAATTGGCTGCCAACACCCTTGATGTATTAGATATGCATCAAGCCCTATGTAAGGGAGAGCAATGTAGCAGAGCTCTCTTTTTTTTTTTGTTGGAGATTTGAAGAGACAATGAGCTGCTGGTGGGCTTCCCAAAGGTGCTCCTCTTCCCCCCCCCCCCCTGAGAAGAATGGAGAATCCCAGCCAGCAGGATGGAACCAACTGGAGCGGACAGGGTAACGTCTCTTGCTGAAGCAGGCGCCCTGCAACTAGGAAAGACTAAATTTCACCCCCAGCCCCAAAGTAAGTGTGTATATTCTCTGTATTTTGTGTTTCTGTGTGTTTCCGAGGTCTTATCCAGATACTGTAAACCTCATTTTATTTCACTGCCTTCTTTTGCCTTGTGACTGACCCCTTAAATATAAATGTGTTTAAAAGTCCTGGTCTACCGTGACAATACCCTCTTGGGGTGCCATAAAGTGAAAGAGCACCAAAAGGTGCTGTGACATCAGTGTGGCAAAATGTGTCGGCATGCTGGAAAGCAATATTGTAAATGTGTGCTGGTCTTAATTAAACCTACTATACGCATAGGAAAATACAGAAGCAAAACAAAAATATAACTATGGAC
The DNA here is from genome assembly GCA_036426205.1 of Ascaphus truei. Taxonomy (NCBI): domain Eukaryota; kingdom Metazoa; phylum Chordata; class Amphibia; order Anura; family Ascaphidae; genus Ascaphus; species Ascaphus truei. The sequence goes on along the minus strand of CM071567.1, from coordinate 330,168,197 downwards.
ATAGACAAAACATCTTAATGCTGTATCACATTCATGAATCAATAAACAATATTATGTAGCCCTTTTTCTGAACCCTCCCAAAGGAACTACTGGTCACTGTACGACACCTACGGCTCCAGGAGATCTGAGCCTCCGCTAGCTGGGAGCCTGGGGTAACACTCATACACTTACTTAGCGCAGCGCCTCCACTTACCCAGGATCCCCGTCATGTGAGATTCCCCTGGGCAAGAAACATACAACACCATATGATTGTACAGTAACTGGTTTTACTAATAATAATGCACTAATGCACGGTAGCAATAACACAACATGTACACTTATACTCTAACGGTATAACCTTAACGTGTAACCTTAGTGGCTCGGCCACTCATCAGGAGCAACGCCTCCGTCCCCTCACCGCGTGCCCCACACACCGTGTCCATATATATTAATGTGATGGTATAGGCTCAGTTCTTTAACCACTCGCTCAGTGTTCCTAAAGAGTTTAGCCTAGGGCGGGATCAGCGCCTGTTGACCGGTGTTGGTGCACTTGTTGTTATAGTACCTTCCGGTCACGGCGGTGACCGGTACCTCTTCGCAAAGGGTCAGATGAATTAGCGGTCTGTCTCCTGGGTCTCAATGTCCAGCCGTCTGGTCCCAGACGACTCGCCAGCAAGCCTGCTCCGCACGCTCGTCACTTTGTCCCTAGCTGTCTACACAGTAAGGGTGATGCTCGCTACCACTATGGCCGTCCCTGCAGCACCGCAACCTTTGGTGACTTCAGGGAACACTCCTAGGGGCCTACGGGGTAGCCTGTCCTATGCAGGTGGGTCACTGACACCCTGCACCCACTCTACCTCTCCCTTCACCACCCGGGTCCCCTCTGACTACAACTCCCTAACCTCTGCAGCAAACGCACTGCACTCACACTGAACCTGCAGCAACCGCACTGCACTCACTCGGTACCTGCAGCACCCACTGCACTCACTCGGTACCTGCAGCAACCCACTGCACTCACACTGAACCTGCAGCAACCCACTGCACTCACACGGTACCTGCAGCAACCGCACTACACTCACTCTGTACCTGCAGCAACCCACTGCACTCACTCGGTACCTGCAGCAACACTGCGCACACACACACTGTACCTACTTGTCAGCGCTCACAGCACTGCCAGCCGTGACACTGACAAGACTGCACACTCACACCTAAGGGCAGGGTCACTAATCTAGGGGCTGTCCCTCAGTACCTACCCCCTACCCTGGTGGGGATTGGGGCCTACCTGGGATCTGGGGAACTACCTTACCTGGTGTAGGAGCCACTTGCTCCCTACCCCCTTCCTTCCCCTTCCTGCTCCCAGCTCCAACTGCAAAACGTGGTCCCCGCAACATTGTAGCCTTCCTCCACAGGAGAAGCTGCAAAACCCTATTTGCTGGCTGCACGTGATGTGGGTGAAATGGCAATCCCCAGAGGCTGCTGGGAATTGTAGTCCACTCAGGACCTCTTTAGCATTGGGACCGCGTGCGCTACCCTTACTGCGCCTGCGCAACCAACGCGCACGCTCGCGCAACCTGTTATGGTGGCCCCCGCTAGCCGAGTGTATCGCAGAGCCTCGGAGCGCTACATGGGGGGTCTCTGGGTCTGAAAAGAGACCGGGGTTACAATTATATATAGTTAAAGTTGTCCATGATGCACATACTGTACTACTCCAGAATAAACCATCACTGTAGTGTACTAATATGATCATATTAGGATATGTGAAAATCAATCGATGTTGCACTCTGAAAACTATGAATAAATCAAGTGTGGATTATTTGGATCAGAAATCAAGATGTGGCAAAAAGATCAGTTCCCTCTAGACCAGGGGTACTCAACTCCAGCCCCCCAGCAGGTCAGGTTCAGGATGCCCCAGCTTCAACACAGGTGGCTCAATCAGAGCCACCTGTGCTGAAGGAGGGACTGATTGAGCCACCTGTGCTGAAGCTGGGATATCCTGAAAACCTGACTGGTTGGGGGGGGGGGGGGGGGAGTGCTTGAGGTCTGGAGTTGACCACCCCTGCTCTAGAGGGAACTGATCTATTGCTAACAGAAATTGCCTCTTATAGCCTGTATTTATACCACCATGCTAATTTTGTCAGGTAGATTGTATTGGAAAACATAGGAAGAGGAATATCATCATTTTCAGTCGGCTGTTTTATCCATTGTGGTAAAGTTGCATAATGCATCTCTCCTGCTGTGTCTCTGTACATGTTTTCAGATTGTGCATTGGATTTATGTTTTGAATGCCCGAAGAGTTCGCTGATGCGTTCTGTTTCTTAATCAGTGGAACATATTTGTATCTGAGTCACACATGAGTCTAAGACAAGTTTTATGAAGCCCCTGAGGGGGAGATTTACTAACCTACGATTCTGTTTATCACACTGTGATTGCGTACTTATTGTTAATTGGCGTCCTTAAATGTCGCCCCTTGGAGTTACAGAGCTGCTTACTCATTATTGGGTACCCTCTGTTAGGAAGAGGGTCTCAAGTGAAGCCTGCAACAGCCTATTGGGGGATAGGTCATCAATATGATGTGCAATGTCCCCCAGGGATGACCCTTTGAACAATGTATCAATGTAGTCTGTAGAGAACTCGAAAGCCCTGGCACTGACAATGTTACTACTTTTCTTCCTCTATAAAATAACGAAACATTGATTTTTCAAAGTGCTCACTGTCATTTCTACTTTTTCATTTGATATAGGCCTTGTCACGTGCGGCACACCTGTGAGCACATGGCCTGCATACGGGACAAGGGTTAATACACCACTCACAAGCTGGCCCACTTTTCACCTTCGTGAACTTGAGTTAGAGATGTAACCAGGGTTTATACACACGGCTACTCCAGCCAACTCACATTTCTCCTGTTAAGATACTTTCAGCGAGTTAATATTTACCCCTTACTCGATTGCAATTGTATCTATCTGCTGCCACCACCCAAGAAATATGCAAACATGTGTAATATCTATCTCTACATATCTCTATCTCTACATATATCTATATCTATACACACACACACACACACACACACAAGTGTGCTGTTCATGACAGATGGTACATTGGGGTGGCTTGATGAGCCTTAACGAAGGTGAAAAGTGGGCCAGCTTGCGAGTGGTGTATTAACCCTTGTCCCGTATGCAGGCCATGTGCTCAGAGGTGTGCCGCACGTGACAAGGCCTATATCAAATGAAAAAGTAGAAATGACAGTGAGCACTTTGAAAAATCAATGTTTCGATATTTTATAGAGGAAGAAAAGTAGTAACATTGTCAGTGCCAGGGCTTTCGAGTTCTCTACAGACTCTACAGTTCTCTACATATATATATGCCAGGGTCTCAGGTCCCTGTTTATTAAAGAAAAACTATGCATTTAACACACACATCTGTCGTAGCAAAAGGTGTCCGTAAATGTAAATATTCTATAGAGCATGCAAACCGTTCTTTCAGAGTCCAAAGCATTACTTATTAAAGATTTATTTTAATATATGTACACAGTGGTTTAGATGACAGAAAAAGATTATTTCAAGAACATAGTTACAATAAATGCAGCGTCTTAAAATAAAATGATAAAATAAACATAAATCACTGTAAAGTACGTTACCATATGTCATAGGTCCTGTCCCAGAGAGGTCACTGGAGTAGAAGAGAATTCACATGTTCTGATCCTAAACACACCTCTGTTGAATTCTTATTTTCTATTCAAACATGCCAACCTTTATGCCCAGAACTTCTGCGTTGAAACACACACAAAACCCACCCCTGTCGTAAATCTGTTCAGGCTGTTTCATGACGTGGAAGAAAAAAAATCTCTTGTCTCGTGATATTTAATGTCTGACATGCACTCCATACTTCATTTCCCTAATACTTAGACGCCATGTTCTCGGTTGCGTCTGTGCTCTCCACATGCATGCCTGCTTGCACCTGCCAGGTCTCTTGCACCTCTTACCCAGGCAGTGTGTGGTATGATTTGATTTGTCTAGCTGCAACGTTGTCCGATATCCCTTTTGTTACTCTTATGAATTGTGGCAGGGACATAACTTCTCATATTTAATGTAGTCCTCTAAATTGTGACCTGATTGTCCACTCTCTCTGGTATGCACAAGTGATGATTCAAGAATGTAATGATTTCTCTGAGGCTGACAGCCCAGGATCTGGCTATCGTCTATAGCCTTCTAAACGACACGTGTCACTTTTAGTGGGCCATCAATGAGAGCCACCTAATTAAACCCAGGAAGGGTCTTGACATGTCATGAACACAATATCTTGTTTTTTTTTGTTTTTTTAAGACAAACGGTAACCGCATTAACCCCTGAAGCAGCAGATTGATAAAAATACTTCATCGCTTTTCGCTTTTTCCTCTGCAATATCACAAAGATACGCCCTTTCCTTTGTTACTCAACTGCTAAAACTCTGACTCAGACCCTCATTCTCTCACGTCTCGATTACTGCAACCTCCTGCTGTCCGGCCTTCCTACCTCTCACCTGTCTCCCCTACAATCTATCCTAAACGCTGCTGCCAGAATCACTCTACTCTTTCCTAAATCTGTCTCCGCATCTCCCGTCCTGAAATCCCTCTCCTGGCTTCCGATTAAATCACGTATCTCACACTCAATTCCCCTGCTCACTTTTAAAGCTTTACATTCTTCTGCCCCTCCTTACATCTCAGCCCTAATTTCTCGCTATGCACCATCCCGACTCTTGCGTTCTTCTCAAGGATGTCTTCTTTCTACCCCCTTTGTATCTAAAGCTCTCTCCCGCCTTAAACCTTTCTCACTTTCTGCCCCACACCTCTGGAATGGCCTTCCCCTCAATACCAGACTAGCCCCCTCGCTATCCACCTTTAAGACACATCTGCTTAAAGAAGCATTTGAGTAGCACTGGATAATCATGGACACATGACACATAAAGCTTGGCCCCCTGCAGACGCACTTACTAGTATTCCCTCCTACTGTCTCTGTACGTTCTCCCTACCTACCAATTAGATTGTAAGCTCCTCGGAGCAGGGACTCCTTCCTTAATGTTACTTTTACAGTATGTCTGAAGCACTTATTCCCATGATCTGTTATTTATATTATTTGTTATTTATATGATATGTATTACTACTGAGAAGCGCTATGTACATTTATGGCGCTATATAAATAAAGACATACAATACAATACTTCATATCTCATGATCTCATCATAAAGGCCCTACAAAAATCGCAAGCATCCGACAAACTATAAAATATCTATTTTGGCTTAATTAGCACTTTGCAAAAAGTATAGTGGTGGCAGAGAAAGATGGATACCTGAAAGGTTGTGGTGCCTTTCTTGGCCACTATAAAAGTCAGATTGTTTAATCCTTTATCTTTCATACGAATGTAAGGTTTGGGCATCATTGGAAGCAAAACATTAGAGAGATTAAGAAAGTAAGGAAATGGCCAGATACATTGAATAAAACTATTGTGACGATGCGCTGTGTGTGTATGTGTATAGAATTGTCATTTCATCAGTGACATAGTACTGTAGATGAGGTTGAAAAAAGCCATATGTCCATAAAGTTCAACCTATGCTAAATTTAGACGACAGATACTTTATCCTATATCTATACTTACAGTATATTGATCCAGAGGAATGCAAACAAAAAACCCCAGTGAAATATATATAAATAAATATATTTCATGTGGAGAGCTACTGGGTTTGTGATTTCATGTATACGACAAGGCAAAAAGACTAGTGCTAATCACTTAAGGTGATTTCTCTAGAAGCCACTTCAACAGAAAAAACAATCACTATTTTCTTGCAGATTCAATATCTAAAACCAGTATTGACTTGTGATTAGATTTGCAGGAACTATTGTTAAACCGCATCTTCTGTCGGCAGCTGGATGCGTTACTCTGTCCAAATGCTATGGCGACCACAGCATGTTTATTATAAGTGCCTTCTAACTGACAAACACACACAATCCAATCTCTCCTTCCCGAAGGCAGCAGCGCCTCCTAAACCGAATGTTCCAAACTCCCAACATTTTCTGTTTTTGCTTTGTAATTAATTGTTAATAGAGACTTTAGAGTATGCCATGAATCACGCAAGTTGCATTTTTACTACTTTGAAAACAAATGCCATAAGTGTTTTGGCAGGAACAATTAATTAAATGCAGAAGTCTCAGAACTATAACATCACCAGCAAAATAAATCAAGGTAATGTTCAACTGCATACTATAAAATAGAGTATTGAGAGAAATAATAACTAATAAAGTTTACCTTCTGTAATATACAACATTTCTGAACATGTCTGTGCACGGAACAGCCACTTCGTCCCCTATTCAATATGATGTGGATGGATCTGTCTTTCTTTTGTTCTGGAAGATTTAAGCCTCCTTCAGATGAATGGAGCTTGAAACTTAGGCTACGGCCCCGCTGCCTGCGCCGCACGCGAGGCTGGTGGTGCGTGCAGCCGAATTCCCTGGTCTGCACGGGGAAAGACGGGGGGCATGACGGGGGTGCGGCAATGATGTCACCTGGCAGGTTCGCCCTCATTGGCTGAACCGCCGGGGGGGGCGTGGCCTAGCGCTCCGTCGCCCGTGTCCATCTCAATTTTCGGGTCTGGAAGAAAAACTCGCCGCGGTCCCAGCCCCATTGAGAGGCGGCTCTTGTCCCCGCAGCATCCGCCATAGCGAGCGCTGCAGCAGCCAGTGGAGACCAAGCCTTACTGAGCAAAGGGAAGACTACTTCATAGTATAAAATCATATTTATATTTCTATGGAGATGACCACAGTCAGGAGGCTGGCATTAGATAAATGCTGTCTACAGTATTCCTAAACTGCACAGCCGTTAACCTTGTAGGAAACAAGGTCCTACAGGAACATAGTCTGTGCTTTACGTTATCCTATTGTGTATGAAGATAGCTTACTTAAAGCTGCAGTTCAGTCAATATCCTGCATGTGTGTTTTTTTTAATAAATCAGTTCTGTAGTAAGAAAAAATACTTTTAGCATTTTCTGTTTTTAAAAAAACAACTTTTAAAGACCAATTTTCTTATATTCTATTTTAACAGCCATTTGCTACGGCACTGCCCCTTCATGTCCTGTCACAAGCCCTGGCACACCCCTTTGTCAGCCCTGCCCTCCCTCTAGCACTTGTCAGTGCAGGAATGCTCATGAATATTCATGAGTTTCCACTGCCAGTCAAGCAGATTATAAACAATTCCCAGCTTTTAATATGTCACCAAATTTCGACCTATCAATACATGGAAAACGAATTGACTTGCAGCTATACAGTTCTTTAGCTAATTAGAGATTGCACACATAAAACTATTGAAGTAAAAAAATAAATGTAAAAAAAAAAAAAAAGACTGGACTGCAGCTTTAACGTCCGGTGGATTTGACCATTTACAAGCAGCGTCTTCTCCAACCCTTTCAATTTATTTAGGAGACTCACTGATTCTTTGCATTACAATTCTTCATCCCATAGCATGTCAATGGCAAATTATGAGAACCCTTTAATTTCCTTACTAAATGCAGCTGCTGAAAGCTGGCACATGTTGGCATAGTTAACCCAAGTGATTTAGAAAGGCGTTAAACAACAGTAAAGTGATAAATATAATATAAGTGAGTTGTAAGGTGAATTAGAAAAATTCTCAACCTTCACAGGGAATTTGTACATGTTCCTGAATCATCGCTCCCTTCACACTCTGGATGTCCATTACATGTTGGCATAGGTCACCAAGTCTGACCACACAACTATCTCTCTTTTTTTTCTCCCCAGGACACGGTGTTAAATGTGAGTACATTGCACATAAGGAGGGGGTGTTAAAGGAAGAAATGATACTGGCAAACGAGACCGATGACAAAGCCTTCATCAAAGTGGTTATTCAAGCAAGAGTGTTGGGTAGGTACAATCAGTACTTTTGTGGTATCTAAGTTACTTGTGACATGAACTGTTAAATGGTATACCTAATACATAGTTATGTGAGCGCTGAGGTTACCCCAGTGTGCAATGCAAGGCCATACAGTAGATTGTAAGATACTTGCTCTGTTGGATCTTCTTAACTGATCGGCACCAGTTCCTGTTTGGAGGTTTTTACAGCCACAGATTCTTTTTATAATATTTCAATTCTCTTTTCTTAATGCACTGTGCCCATGGCAGAGTTCCAAGTGAAGTTACAGGTATAGTAATGTGATTAAAATACCAATGCGAATCACATTTCTGACGTAGCTTTTCCATATTCTACAATTTGATTGGTTTCCACCGTTGTCGGCTCAAAAGCTACCTGCTAATACTGTACTGTAGCTTGCAGCCATTTAGGACAATAGACCCCTCTTGTGCCAGATTGTTCAGTGCCTTGGGGGTCTCTGGCACTGATAGAGTTAGAGATTGGGACACCTAAGACCTGACATTATAGACCTATCAATGAGTCACAGATCAATAGGAAGGATAGACAGTGCTGTGGATAAGAATAGTAAAAGATGAGTCGGTGCATGTAATGTTCTGACTTATCATTGTTTGAAGGTAACATTTCAAAATCAAATCCATAATTGTGGGTTGGACCATGAAATATTTCTGGTTTTATGAAAGGAAGTTATGGGCCTCAGTTCAGTTTTGCATGAATGGTTCAATGGTTTTCACTGCAACACCTGAAGGTGTTTTTCGGAATGGTCATTTCATCAGTTACATAGCAGGTGAGGTTGAAAAAAAACATACGTCCATCAAGTTCAACCTGTGCTAAATTTAGATGATAGATACTTTATCCTATATCCGTACTTTCAGTATATTGATCCAGAGGAAGGCAAACAAAAAACCCTATTGAAATATCATCTAATGATTTCTCATAAGGGGGGAAATAAATTCCTTCCTAACTCCAAATATTGGCAATCAAATTACTCCCTGGATCAACAACCGTCACATGTTTACTTATTTGATATATCCCTGTATGCCTTTCCTTTCTAAAAACAAACTTTTTGTGAAGATACAGTAAATATCAGTCTCCATGTGTAATGAATTCCACATTGTAACTGCCCTTACTGTAAAGAACCTTTTCCTTTGTTGCTGGTGACATCTCTTTTCCACCAACCTTAAGGGGTGCCCCCGAGTCCTTTGTACTGCCCGGCGATGAATAGTTCTTTTGAAAGCTCCTTGTACTGTCCCCGAATATATTTGTATATAGTTATCATATCCCCTCTTAGCGCCTCTTTTCTAATGTAAATAAATCTAATTTAGCTAGCCTCTCCTCATAAATCAGATTATCCATCCCCTTTTTTAATTTGATGTCTACTCTCTGCACTCTCTCTATTTCCATAATGTCTTTTCTTAGGATTGGTGCCCAAAATTGTTCTCCATATTCAAGGTGTGGTCTTACTAATGCGTTTATCAAGGTGTATATTTATGTTTACTTCCCTTCCATCCATTGCCCGTTTAATGCAAGATAAGATCTTGTTTGCCTTTGCAGCTACTGCATGACTTTGGGCACTATTGCTAAGCCTGCTGTCTACAAGCACTCCTAAATCCTTCTCCATCAAGGAATCCCCCAATTTATCCCCATTTAATGTGTAAATTGCCAGTTTATTCTTGCATCCCAAATGCATAACCTTACATTTATCTGTATTAAACCTCATCTGCCATTTACCTGCCCACGTTTCCAGTCTCTCCAAGTCCTTCTGGAGAGAAATTACATCCTGCCCTGATTCTACTACCTTACATAACTTAGTGTCATCAGCAAAGATGGAGACTTTGCTCTCGATGCCAACCTCAAGGTCATATAGTTGTAACAGTGTTTCCACCACCCTATGGGAGATTCCCCTGTTAACAGGTGTATGGTGCATGCTTACCTGTAGGTTCACAAGGGGCTGAGGTGTCCGTCGATGGTTGGGGGGACTGCAGGAAAGGCTTCTGGGGTACATACCCGACATTTACTCCATTGTACTCAGCGCCTCCATCTGCTGTAGGCTCCATATATACTGTATGAAGGTAATCTCCCACAATAGAACAAACTTCTCTCCCCCAGGAAAGATGACACACCAGACAGGTGGTGTGTGTGTATCTATATACCTATCAGGAACGGTTTTATTCTTCTTCTGCTCCCAGCATTGTCACTTGGCAACTCTGCCCAATGCAGTCACAGCTCTGGTCTCAAACTTCAGATGGTCCCTGGACCTTCACTACGGGTCAAGAGCCCCCGCAGCAGTCGTAGCTCTTGCCTGATCCTCTAGCAGGACCAGGGGTATAGGTAATCACTCACTCCCCTGAAGGGAAGGTACACAAGGCCTGCCAGTGCACAGCAGCTTGGGTGTGATACCTTGTCTCTCTCAATGGTAGAGACCAACTAACAATTTGGAGATGCAACCCCCTTGAGTACTGTAGGGGGATGGTACCAGGTCCGGGCCCAAGATTGGGCAACCTCAGACCTAATCCCACCTCCTCCCGTCACTCAAGGGTACTGCTTTGAGTGGGGAAAACCCATGATTGATCCCAACACTGCCTGCTGTTACCAAGACGGATATGTCAGTACAGGGTAGAATAGTAGCCACACCCAGCCATGGCTACATAATACAAAACAAAGTTAAAAGGCAGGGATCCCAGTACTGATCCTTGAGGTACTTCACTCGCAGCTTTAGCCCAACCAGAAAAAGTTCCATTTATGACAACTCTCTGTCTATCATTCAACCAGTTTTCAATCCAGGTGCAAATATTTTTACAGAGTCCAATTTGCTTTATTTTAAAAACACTAACCTCTTGTGTGGAACCTTGCCTGGTGCCTTATTTACTTTAATTTTATCAAGCTGCCTATGAACTTCTTCCTCGGTTAACCAATTGTTCATTAATATGGAGGTTGTGGCTTCCTCCTGCAGCACTTCTAGTGCAATTGATTCTTCCCTGGTAAATACATACAGTATATGCAAAAAATGTGTTTAATACCTCTGCTTTTTCATTATCTCCAATAATCTGCCTTCCCATCTCACACTGAAAGGGTCCAATATTTTCTTTTCTATTTTTTTTGTTTTGTTTAGGGTCAACACACACAAATTTAAATCAAGAGGGCAGTCTGAAAGGATGAAAATGGATATTTGTAAGAGACCATTGAGTTCGCTCAAGATTTGTGAGCCTTGAAACCCCAGGTTCTTTCAAAGGTTTCCTAGAGAGAGCAGAGTAAAACACAGTGGATCTGCACTGAAAGCTACTGACCAATAATGCAGATAATGTACATAATTTATAGGTTTCACGAGAAGCTGTACACAGGCTTCAAACCGCAAAGACCATTTATTTAATGAGAAAACGAATGACATTATATTATAGTTGGAATATAATTTAGCAAACATAATTAATTTTAAACAACATGCTTCGCAAAAAACTTCAGTACCACTGTTGGCTGTGACTGTTGAGGGTCCCTTCCGACGGTTATTGCTCCTCCGTCTGGTTTCCCAGCTGATGATCTGCTCGGCGTCTGTGAACGCTGTCATCCAACCAGTCAATGCCCGCTCTCAGCAGGATCTAGACTGGCCCTGAGTCACCCTTGATCAAACCTGAAGTCGTTCAGGCTCGTGCAAATTTAGCCCACACGTGCCCTGCCAACCCCTCTTAAAGGCTCCTCTCGCCTTTGTCCTGCCTCATCCACAGTCTTGGTTATTGGCTGATCCTATGTTCATCATGAGTCACATGTCCATGGCAAAGTGGAAAGGAATCTGATGGGGGGCACTGTCAGTGTTGCATGCACCACACAGGAGGTTTCACACCCAAAAGTGTATGCATCGTCTAAAAATGATATTGTTCTAATAGGTGGGAATACTGATTCCCTATCTTGCAGTATGATCCACATGTTTTGATAGTGGAGACATCATGAGATGCCAAGTAAGTAGGGGTGATGCTTCATCTGTGAAAATTGGGAATTAAGGTTTTTGAGTAAAGATTATACAAATCCTGCAAAACATCTGATTACCAGGTAACATTCCATTAAAAAAATATATATTTTTAAAGGTGCATTTGCATAGTTTCAACCCTATAAAATGTTCTTAATTACTCTAGCATAACAGACCTCAGTCATTCTGGTCACATCACATAAAAAGAAACGTTTATTTTGATAAATACTCACATACAAAAATAGTACAAAATAGCGGTGAGTTCCAAACAAATTATGCTATTCTTAAAGATAGTTGCATAGTTTTCTGTTTATGAGTGGGATCCTTGTATTTGATCTTAATATCGTCATAAAACTTCTCTCCATTTTCTGATGTTATCTCGTCTCTCTGCTCTTGGTGGAATCTTTATGTGCCTCTCCTGTGCTACCCTGCTACATATTTATACAGATAATATCCCCTGGTCAGCTCTTGCTAACACTAATTCCACTGCCAAATAAAGTCCTTCTGCTTCAAACTGATGTAATCTGATAAGGAACTGTCCGCGCCTCCAAACAGAGAATAACCTAATATGGCACGTCTTCTAGAAAGATCTCAGAACTCCTACTGCCATCGCCTCTTCCGGTTGCATCAGCTCTGACCAGTTGTCTATAATCATTCAATTGTCACCTAAACAGGGAACTCAGGACAGCTGCACTCAATATAACTAAATATATAATCCCAATATAACGGAATTTTATCAGAAAATACTAATTAAGAATATGCGATATAATATGTATGTAAAGAAAGAACCTTCCGACAATATACTGTATACGTTGACATTTTGTCTTCATAACGGTTTCATACATATTACAATATAATTATATCACTGAACTGGATTTCTTACAACCCCTATTAACATATCACTGTTCTTACTTCAACTTCATCCGAGTTGGTTTAAAAGCAGTATAATGTGTCTGAGTTAGAGGGTGTACCACCACATACATAGATGAGACTGTACTATGAAGAAGACTAAGGCTATTCAATCTCCGGGTTCTGTTCATACAAAAGGGTTTGACACACTGTCCCATTTTGTGCCTCAAGCTGTCATTCTATATCCAGCTTGTTAACCAAACTCCATCCTGAAGCATCCTCTGTCTCACAATGAGTCGCCATTTGACCTTTGTTTGAACTATGCCCCATCAAGAGGCAACTCAAGTGGGCACGGTAAAAGAAAAAAAAAAGAAAAAACATAGGGTTGAAGCTGGGGGTGTCCAGGGCTGAACCCCCTGCTTCCAGAGATACTTACGTCCGTTGGTGGGCGGGTGGGGCGGTATTCGCTCTAGCACGCTAGTAAGGATCACATAAGGGCCGTTTTTCATAGCTCCTGCACCCTGTGGACCAATAGGAAGCCATGATGTCATCCGTTGCAGCTTCCTGCGGGCCCACATGACGCAGGAGCTTAAAGCAGAGTGATACCGGCACCTCTATCGGAGATCGGAGGTACGCATCTCTGGAAGCAGAGTACCCCTGGTGCTGAAATTAACGGGATTCAGCTCCGGGAGGAGGGGGGGGGGATCCTGATGGGTTTCAGCTCCGGAGACCCCCTGCTTTAATCATGTGTGAAAAATGATATATAGATCTAATTTCCTTTTTTCTATCTGTTAGCACTGTTTTGTTTTTTTTTTTGGCTCGTCATTCTGTTCCCCCCCACTGTACCACGCTGCGGAAGATAATGGTGCTTTTTACGTGGTTATGTTTGGCAAACTGGCAGGCCTTTGACACTGAAAAAGGAGAGACTCGCAAAGGATTCAAATAGATAAACCCAACACCAGGCATGCATCATGAAACGTCTCTGACGCTCCCTATGCCACAAGCTGACTCACATGGGGACAAATTGGAGCAAGATACATTGATGTCGAGTTTGACGGAGACCATCTCCTCTTTTCATGCTGCTTGTCCCCGGACACGGGTGCCAGTGCTGTTTATTTAACTGTATTTGACAGTAAAGGCGGTTTGGAACAATACGTTGATTCTTCTTGCAAAATACCTCTCCTTGGGAACCTGGGGTTATTTGGGCTACCTCGCATAGGCGCCAAACTAGGTGTTCTCCAACAGTCACACAATGAAATGGGATGCTCTGTACATCAGTTTTGCTCCACAAGAGCCTTGATACTGTATATTGTAGAGACCTTCTTTGAGTCTTAAATCTCTAGCCCTTCTAAAGGTCTTCCATACAAATAGCATAGCAGTGCACTCTTCCGTCATGTAATGCATTCCTTGCCTAATTGTATTTGTGTTCAATACCACAGTGACAAGAACAGAATTAAGTGTAATCCAGATGTGAAGGGTTGAATCATTTCCCTCGTCAATTCGTGCTGTCTAATTTCCTAATAACCGTTCTTACAGAACACCTTAGCATGAGAGATATTTTAAGTGAGAACAAAATAAACCAATTCCATGGATCAAAACTCGAGTCGGAGAAATATTCATATTGTATAAATAAAATAAGTTTAAACACTATTTCTAAATGACAAGTCTGTTGAGAGGATATCAACCAGTCGTTAATACTAATCAGTATCCAATATGATAGGCCCTTAACCTGCATTAAATACATATAATTATTTAGACAAGTCGACTCAGAAACCAGCAGAAAACTCCATAATATACATAGATATATTCATGGCCATTTGCCCATGCAAAGAATCCATAGCATCTCTTATTCTGTAACTTCCCACTAAGTGTAAAGCAGTGTAAGAAACGGTCTCATGTCTTATATTTATAACTTCGCACTATTCTTGCATGATTATAATGAGGGTGGTTAAACTTGATCACGGTGGAAGAGATTAAAACAATTTATCCAGTACAAAGATAATTGGAATAATCATTCTGGAAACAGAAGAGCTTATCAAACTTGTTAAATCATGCGTTTCCAACACCATGATAGATAGATATCTATATATATATATCTATAGAGATATCTATCTATATATATATCTATCTATCATGGGACACAAGCACACTTACAGACTTATGCTATAAAATAGCATTTGTGAAACAATAATCACCGCCAACAGGTTCTACTCCGGACGACGGTATCCTCCGATAGCCAACTCACAGCCGTGAGGGGAGGGATCCGATCTATAAGGTGGTTAAACCGGAGAACGCGGGGCGCAGCCGGAATGGATCCACAGGCTGCCTGCTACACTTCCAGGGATGTTGCCGAGCGCACTGGGTCCGTTCAGGGCACAGACGGAGCCCTGCGGGATGACGTAATGTCCAAGGGGAGGAGTCATCACGAAAAGTGACTTTCTCATATAGATATATCGATCTATCTGTACGTGTGCGCGCGCGCACACCGAGATGGCAATACAGGAAAGTATGGAGGGGAGTAATTTCACATTAAGCTTAAACCTTATGCTGTATTTTTCTGTGTTTTTATGGCACAATGTATACACAATGACTGAAGATTTGTCTCCATAAAATAATAATAATTATGGGGTTTGCTTCCAAAATGGTTAAAATGTGGAGTCAAAAAATATTTCAAATAGGCTTTGCGGTCTCCCGTGTTTTTAAACCCGCCATACATTCAAAATCCTATGTGTTTTAATTTATCAAGCGTTCTTGCGTTGCACTAGAAACCATTTACGAAAGCACAGCACTTCCTCTTTGTGAAATAGGCAGCCGTACTGGGAAGCCAGATCTTTGCCAATCGATCACGGGAGAAATTTTTTCCTTAAAGCCAAGCAACGGCTGTATATTAAAGCAAGAAAAATAGAAGTGACTCTAAGCACAAGTCCTGATCCCTGTGTCAGCGCGCGTTGCCTCCGATTGCAACCTGACAGTCGCATTTTTGTGACGAAGGTCTAGTGACGTCAGTGGCAGCCGCATGTAGACAGTTGAGATCTGTTCCGGTATACAAACCAGTCTTGTGCAGGAGCTTTTCTACCCCTAGCTATTGTCAATACCATTAACACCGGCCCCAAAGTGGAACCATCGGGACTTTTGGATTGTGGACACCAGGATACAACAGTACTCGGCCATCGTGAGGAACGCTGAGAGTACCCAATACCTGGGAGTGGACCGTCCTGTTGCCTGCCAGCTGAGGGGAACAGCAGAGCGCTGGTGTGGTAACATGTGCCTATTCATGTATTGCTTTTATTGATCAAACTTGATGTATGTGCGGTACTCGCGACTTTTTCATATTTTCATAATATAACTTCCTACACTACGGTAGTTGTGCGCTGTTTGTTCTTTTTCTGTGAATATGAAGTAGCTCGTTATGGGCCAGCAAAAGTGTCATTTGGTTATCTTGCGTTACTACATTGCATAATATGTCTGAGTTGGAAAAGCAGATAAATTGTATTGAATCCAGATTCTCAATAGCCGTTATTCCCCAGTCTAGACTAAACTAACAAGAAATTCCCCCAGCTGGTGTAATTGGCAAACTTATCAAAATATATTTGTGATCTCGTATTGTCCACATTTTCATGTCATTTGCAACTAATGCAGCAAAGTCTTCATTTATGGATTGGATCCAAATGTATCTGGCAGGCAGGGGTCCTATGGTGGTGGTTCTGAGGGGTTCTTGATACTGTACCTCTACATCTATTTACAAATAAAAATCTGTCCTTTTTAATGAAGAAAAGAATAAAACCGTATCCTAACGAGCGGATAAACCTTGTAGCTAGAATAAGTGTCAATAAGGGACAGGGAAAACCTGTACATGGTATCGGTCCAGGATGAAGGAATTCACAATAGGGGTTATGCAGTCTTCCTCAGAGGTGTTTCCATACCTCCTGTTGTCCAAATAGGTACTGTAGGACTAGGGAATAGAAGCGTGCGCACACAAACCCCTAATAGTGTAAAACCTTTTCATTCAAAGTGTAGTGTGAAGGCAACAAATGTGCAATTACCAGATAAAACCGTTAAAACCACATGTAATGGGGAAAAGGGACTGGGTCACCCCAGCGGGAGGAACCGGCGCCGCCAATACAGCTCACACCCGGGCAGGCGGCCGCTGTGTCATTCACTGCACTAAAGCCGTTTCTAGTCCCTTGGCCGCCGCTCCGACAGCAGGCGGTCACAGGACTGGGAGCACTGCACGGCTGAAGTCCGGCAAATTGTACAGCGGCGACCTTCCCGGTGATGAGTTGTAGTTACCAGCGCTTTGGTCGTGGCCATGGATCCCATTCCTCATACGGGGAATGGTGAATGTTTACGTGAATTTCATGTCTCTCACTTGAATCTCTGCATCAAAGCTAGATCATAAATGATGTCAGCAAAGTAGCAACCTGGCAGCTCCTTGTTCTGCCCCTTTTAAACATTCATAAGTTCAGTATTCAAAGTGCTTAGTCCAGGTTTTACATGTAATCAGTTTGCAGCTAATGAAGCAATGTCTTCATAATTCCATTTGGGCTACATCAGTGCCAAAGATTTCTCGGAGAAACTGATCCTGAGAGAGGAAATAATACGCCTGCGCTTTCATACTTGCTTATCCAGCGATGTGATTATAGCACCTCTGACAGTTGACATACTGTGTGCTAATCTGTTTCTTCCTTTGACATTGCTTTGCCTGCCCAGTGATCAAGATACAAAATCTCAACAAATTCCTAGTCTCCAGAGATCAGCTGCAATTACAGCCATAGGGGCTTATTCACTAAACTTCGATACGTGGCTTATAGCACTATAAATGCCCTCATAGTGTTATAGCGCCTATTTAGCTACTCGCAAAGCTCAGATAACAGGGCAATATCACACTAAAACATTTTAGAGAACTATAACACTCTGGCTAAAACAAGCCGTGCGGTAAGCAAAAAAATGCCAGGAACTGTTATTCACTAATCTCCGGTATACATATAGTACTATAAATACAATCTTTCCTCGCCAGCTAAAGGCTGTCGCTAAAGGAATTGCAAGATGCATAAAAGGAGTTTCTTTTAGTTTTACTGCATAGGATTGATACTGGAGGCCGGCAGGGACACCGGAGATATGGGGGTCCCCGCATCTCCGGGGGTCCCCCGCGTCTTCAGGGGTCAACGGTATCAGTCCTGTGCAGTAAAAATAAAATTGCATTTCATTACCTTAGCGGTTAACCACTAAGGTAATGAGAGGGTTAAATAGCAGGCGCTGGTTTGATGTTGGTTACAACCGCTAAGGCAATGTAGGGGTTAACTCCTCATGCTATCCTCCCACAAGGCCTAAACACCCACCCTGGGGCAACTGCAAGCTTCAACCATCCCCTGTACCACCAACACCACACCGGAATGGGTAAAAGTGCTATGAACCAAAGAAGACTAATAGTGCTTTTCCCCATACAAAAAACATTACAGTGCAATAAAATAAATACAACCCCTCAACCACCACCCCCCCCCCCCCCCCCAACCTGCACCCCCCCACAACACACACAGTACAGTAATGGGGGAAATTACTATTATCTAGATATGGCTAATAGCATGTTTGCCCATTAAACATAAAACATTACCCAGCCAGCATAAAGTAAATAAAAGATGCAGTTACCCGTATCAGGGCCCTGAAGGCCACCCACTTCCTCATCATGGTCCTCCCCGTCCTCCGTGGGCAGCAACATTACAATACAAATATTATGGGCATGGTTTACCACTGTGCCAATCAATTGGTTTATTGGTAAATGCTTGTTTTATTTCAATGTAATGTGTTTTATTTTGTGGCTTTTTAAAAAAAAAAATTTTTTTAGCTTGCCCATTCATTGTCCGTGTAGCAATCTATGCCCATATTAGGGGCATGGTTTACCACTGTACCAATCAATGGGTAGCAAGGTTGGGGGTAGTTACCCCAGAAAGGGTGGTTAGGCCACCCGGGTGGGTAGCTGGGGAGGGAGGTTAACCCCTTAATTACTATAGCAGTTACTTACCGCTAAAGTGATTAAGGGGTTAGTGGCCATTTAGTTTTTATTATTTTATGTTGCTGCCTACGAAGGACGGGGAGGAAGACTAGGACGGCCTTCATCCTGGCAGGGGTAAGTACAACTTTTAATTTACTTGATGCTGGCTGATTTTCTTTTTAATGGGCAAATGCACAATTATCCATATCTGGATCATAGTATTTTTGCCCATTACTGTATGGGGGGGGGGGGGGGAGTTATTGGTAGGGGTTAGGTATTTTAATGTTTATTGGGAGTACGGGGGTGTGAATTGGGGTACTTCGCCCAGGGTAAGTGATTAGGCCTCTCAGGTGGCTAGTGGGCGGGGTTAACCCCTTTATTACCATAGCGGTTAACACCGCTATGGTAATGAAGGGTTTAACTCCTGCAGCCTCCCTGGTAGGCATAACCACCCACCCTCGGCCAAGTACCCCCATTCATCCACCCCCTGTACCCCCAATAAACCAGCTACTTTGCCTTAACCCCTTCATTGCCTTAGCATGTAGCCGCTAAGGACATGAAGCTGCTTTATGTGATTTTTAATAGAGTATGGAAGCAGGGAGTCTCTTTTCAGCCTTGGGGACCCCCTGTTCCTGAGTTACAGGCCCCGGTATCTCCCTGCAGTATTTAAATAACCCGGTCACGTGGGCCGTGACCTGCAGGATTTAAACATGGCGGGGACACCGGCTCCCCATAACGGGGCCTGTATCTCGGGAAGCAGGGGGTCCCCGAGGCTGAAATGAATGTGGTTCCATACTCTGTTATTAAAATTAACATTAAAACTGTACGATTGCCTGTACGAGGCGCGCGGAGGCTGTGGGAAAGCGGGCGCTTTCCCTTGCCCTGGTGGACAGGCTGTGGGGGGCGTTCCTAAGGGCGTCACGGAGCTGTTTCGTCCACATTGGGCGAACTGCTCACGTGACAGGTCTGTCACGCTGAGAAATCAGTTTAACTGATTTCTCACTCAACACGCGCTTCTGCGCGGACGCGCCCGCCCGCACACCGCATGGACGCGGTTACTGCCTTAAGGCAGTCTGTTCGCTCAGCGTGCGGACGCCTCCGCACTGTCTGCAGCACCATGGCCGCAGCCTAAGAGCTATGCAGGGAGATGCAGCGCTCTCCGTGCAGCTCTTCCAGGCAACAGTGGAAGTGTGCGTCAGCACACGAAACGTGCGTAGGGTTGTAGGGCGCCACGACGGTGGCATCATCGAGGGAGGCGGCTCAGCACCCGGAAGTATCCTGTGCCTAAAAAAACAAAGATACATTGTATAAGCGTTTTCCTGCAACTGCACTGTGATTTATTACAATCATTATTGCTGTTCATTGTCTGACGGAGCCACTATTTGTGTCAGCAGGGTACAGTATTTGCAAACACACGTGACACACATAGATATACACTGTGTCATACATGTTTATGTAACCTATTTTCCTTATAGACGCACCAAGGCTGGTAACTCTGAGTAATCTAGTCATGTGGCTGTATCATAGCACCTTCCTGATTATTACCTAATCCATCACGATCCATACAGGTCAGAGCTCCAAACCCCAGATACTTAAGGAATAACAATGGTCTATTTGGTTACATATCTATATAGAAGCTGTAAAACCCTATGTCACTATTTAGCCACTGATTTTTACAACTATCGGTTAGCTAATACCTGAGAGACATCTTTACAGGTTAGCATTACTGCCAATTATGCAGTTTAGTATGTGATTAGTTTTTATTATGCTATACAAGGCTATATAGTAATTGGAGCTATAGGTATAATCATTACCAGTCTATCTAGCTAGTACTTATGGCTATATTATCATACAACTGATGTGATATTAAAATTGAATTGGACTAATGCTATATATCAGTATCTTTATGTAGTGGTATTAAGTGGGTTGTTTATATTTTTCCTATGCAAGGATCCAGACAAACTCTATTTACCAGTACATTACTGAGCTGCCTCTGGGGATTTTAACCTATCACTGGAAATATGTTAATCACTTGCATCGTTTCTACAAATTAATTATTACAATGTTATTATTTTTCTAAACTTTACCGTACTCTCTCTGTCATACTGAGTGAGGGGTTGACTGTTACCCAATCAGTGGGAATATTGGTATTCCTTCACTTACAAAGTCACAATACATGATATACTACCGTATACTCTGAGTGCTATAAGAAGGGATCTAGTGTAAGCAGCTTGCTTTTCACTTTTTGTTGTTTCCAACCCTTCCAGGCTGCAGTCTAAACAGTTTCAGTGTGATAAAAAAAAAAGAGAAGTATTGGAATCTTGCATTTTTTTTTAACCGAACTTTAAAAAAAAAAAAGGGGGGGTGTTTTCTCAATGAATACCGTTTTGACACATTTTTTTTTATAGTGCGGTAAGACAATGCAAAGTCGCTCGGCAATGCTCTGAATTTATCGAACTTTAGTGAATAGGCCTCTTTAGTCTTTGTTCAAGTTGTTGGAGCTGTTGCATTTCCACATGGTAAGAGTAAAAATGTGAACTTTAGGAACCTTTTTTAAGATTATGATCCCAAACTATTGGAATATGACGGTAGGTCCTGAAGGGCTCCATGTTGGATTGTCTTACTCTTGCCTGTTGATTAATCTTCTTTAAATCCAGCACATCTCTGTGGTCCTTTTCTTGAACTTGGGGTACCCAAAGACATGGTTGTACTATGTAGGTGGCGGGAGTTTGGAATCGCATGAACGTTTTTGAATATTTGCCTTGGGAAAATTACATTTCCTCTGAGTATTTTTGCAAACTCTGGGACAGAAATATGGCCAATCTGTAATCGGCACGTAAACAAGCCCTGCGGTCTAAAGACCAGGTTAAATTGTCACCTACAAACGCAGTATCGTGAGAAGGGGCCCTCAAAACATTGTTGTCATATATCCGCCTCCCATCTGAAAAACTGGGGCACATAAACTACACGAGATTTATCAAAGAAACAAATCCTTTTGAAAGCAATATTATCTTTTCCTTTGGGAGATCTGGTGTGGATTACTCCCCTAGATTGTGAGACCGGAGATACCTCGCGTCTCGTACGAGGGTTTCTTTCCGTTGCACATTTACTTTCCCATGGAGGATATCGGAAAATGCTGGTTTGCCTGGAAACGCATTTGAATTGCCAGGGTACATCTGACCTGTGGGAAATATCTTTTTGAGGAGCGACGTGCCTGGGTAAAGCTTTGCCTTCTATTCCATGGCAAAAATCTCCCATTTCCTTTTTACCGTTGAATATTTTGCAAAGTAAATCACATGCATGTTCAGTGGCAGGCACGTGCACTTTTTCTCCCATCACGACGGTGTTTGAGATGGATACTCTTTTTCTATTAGCAATAATCAATCAATTGCCAATCTGTAGGCTGACGCACCCAGTCCACTAGGGGTTTGTGTAAAGAGGTAGTCAAATGTAATGTTCTAAAGGCTCTGCAGTAAATCATTCAGGTAGGCTTTGTCTCAGTATAGAAATGTATCCTGCCTCTCGCAAGCAGGGAAAGCGCAGGATGGAGATAACGGTTACAAAGAAATATATGAAAGCAATCGAACGTATACATTACTACGGGATTCTCATCATATTAGTCATGCATTAGAGCAACACCGCTAATCAATATGATCATTTAAATAGCTCACTAGAGTTTTTTCTTCTACCTCTAATTATTTTCTAACGGGAGAAAGCTGGTTTAATAGTTTCTCTCTCATTGCCTGGTCTAACCAAAATATATTACCCATCTTGATCTTGCTTTACCAGCTCCCAGCTCTGTTGCACCCTTGTCTTTGTGTTACATTGCAGTCGTCCTACTGAAACACATTGCAGACCCAAGGGGCCCTATGAACATGTTGGAATACTAGTGTAAGCTCTTCTGCACTAGAAATGACTGATACTGGGCTAAAGCAATCACTGCAATCAGCGGAGGATTTAAAAATCCACCGCCCCCCAGGCACTTACCTGTTGCGGCCGCCTCCTTACGTGCCGCCCCCCTGAACCGCTGCGTGAAATGACGCCGCGGACGTCACCAACATAATGCTGCGAGGCGTCACGTAGCCATGGAAACGCAACATCATTTGGCGCTGCAAGGTTGCGTTGCCATGGTAAGGAGATGCTGTGACATTACATTGGTGACATTCGTGGCGTCGTTTCACGCCGTGGTTCAGGAGGAGGAGGAGGGCTGCAGCAAAGAGGCGGCTGCAATAGCTAAGTGACTTCCCACCAGGCCCGAGAGCGTGGCAAAAGTATATAGGGAACACTCTCCTATCCACAGCTTGTACTTTTCTATCGTGGGGGGGAAGGAGAGGGGGAAGGTGTATCCAAGGACAAGAATACATCTGGGGAACACCAGGACAGCGTGAGGACTATGTATCAACTAGTGAGGCTTTTCTGTAGAATAAGTGATTGGGCGTAAGGAGTATGAGGTTCTATGTGTGGGGTTGGTTCTCATGCCCCCAAAGGAGAACGCATTTATTACTATTATAGCCAAATTGTGTTACGCTCTACCCCAGGGATGTCTGTTTGGGCAAGCCAGGGGGCCCAAACTTTTAGATAATTGTCACCAGTGTCATTAACTAAGCTCGTTAACTTTTCCATCTGGCAGATAAACCAAATACGATTCCGAATCTTTGGGATAATTGGAATATCGGGGCGTTTCCATAGTGCTGCGATCTCGCACCGCGTAGCTAGAGCAAAATGTGCAATTAGTTTATTGTGTAATTTTGATAGGTTCTTTAGGGGTCTGTTCATGAGAAACAGCCACGGGTCTGGGGGAATAGTGAGATCGAAAACTCTCTGGATCCAATTTCTGATCTGTGGGTTAGGAACCTCGCTCAGAAACACCTAGATGGTGTTAGCGTGCTGCCAAGGGAGTGTAGGTATAAAGATAAAGAGATGTGCCTAAAGGAGGAACCAGAGGTCCCTTTTAAGAGGCGCACAGCAAACCTTTATAGTATAAACAAGGTCCCCAACACTGAGCCTGCACGGATCCAGCACCCTGACAAGGTACCCAACACTGAGCCTGCACGGATCCAGCACCCTGACAAGGTACCCAACACTGAGCCTGCACGGATCCAGCACCCTGACAAGGTACCCAACACTGATCCTGCATGGATCCAGCACCCTGACAAGGAACCCAACACTGAGCCTGCACGGATCCAGCACCCTGACAAGGAACCCAACACTGAGCCTGCACGGGTCCAGCACCCTGACAAGGAACCCAACACTGAGCCTGCACGGGTCCAGCACCCTGACAAGGTACCCAACACTGAGCAAGCCATGCTAAGAGATAAACACCCCAGGAGCCGTGCAGGGAGGGTTACCTTTAATATATATGTACATCAGGTAACATGTTAAACCTTTTATAATCAAACACACAATATCTTGAGCCTGGCTGTACAGGCATACCCCGCATTAACATACGCAATGGGACCGGAGCATGTATGTAAAGTGAAAATGTACTTAGAGTGAAGCACTACCTTTTTCCCACTTATCGATGCATGTTCTGTACTGCAATCGTCATATACGTGCATAACTGATGTAAATAACGCATTTGTAACAGGCTCTATAGTCTCCCTGCTTGCACACAGCTTCGGTACAGGTAGGGAGCCGGTATTGCTGTTCAGGACGTGCTGACAGGCGCATGCGTGAGCTGCCGTTTGCCTATTGGGCGACATGTACTTACTCGCGAGTGTACTTAAAGTGAGTGTACTTAAAGTGGGGTATGCCTGTATTGGGTTTTTTTTTGTTTTCTTTGCACCAAAACTCCTCTGCCCAGCTGGCCGGACGTCAGGAAATATTTCACCAACTTGTGGACGTTTTGCAGAATTTGTCCATAAATGTTCCCCCAAAATCCTGATGCTTTTAAAAAACAAAAAGTAAGGGACTTTTAATGATCTGCAGGAAAATAATAAAATCCCCAGAATGAGAGAAAAAAGCAGATTTTTTTTTTTTTTTTTTTTTAGCAAAGGGAGTTTTTCCAACAATTCCATATCCCCACTAAATCAGCAAATCTATCAATAGTCTTTGAAAAGCCACAAATGTCGGGAGTAAGAGAGACAAATTCATGCAAATTCCAACCCTTGAGTGGAAATAGCTCACTATAACCAGATTTTAGAAATGCATATAAAATGTAAGGCAATCTTCCATTATTTTTTTTTTATTTGACCCGGATGACATTTTTGTATCCTGATTTCCTAGCATTGATATGTCAGGGAGCATCCATTAAATCGGGTTTCGTAGTAAATGCTTTTAAGAGCCCCTGTTCAGTGCAATAGAGTTCAAATTTCAATCAATACCAGGCTTCTGAAATGCTTCTTTAATGGCCGATTTCAAGTAACTATCTTCAAGGTGACAGGGTTAAAAAAATAAAAAAGGCAAAATCAGAAAAAGTTCTAAAAGCGAAACTTTATGTTGTATAAAAATAATCTGATATGTGATCTCTATCTTCAACGCTATTTGCAACCAGCACAGGGAGTTATTAAAGAGCTGGCCCAATTAATAGGCAGGGCCATCTAATTCATGTCCGTACTGGACAACCGCGTAATATCCTAAAAACACAAAGTAAGCCTGTAGTAGGTAAATTCAATTGTATTCCGATGTAGTTATGTGTAATAGACCTTTTGTGATAGATACTCTAACAATTCAAAAAAGTTGTGTGTACTGGGCACGCGCACTGTAAGTGAAACTTCTTTGTGTTTAGTCACGGTGTTGTCACAGAAATTGTATTTGTGATGGTGATGTTTATAATTCAATGAAAGAGATTTGAGAGTATAATTTATTTTATTTATTTTTTGTCTTGAAATTTGCATACAAACACTTGGAATAATATATGATATTGACTTTTGATAACTAAAGCAAGATACATATATTTTGGATTGTAAAGTATCTAAATGCCGTTACTCTCAAAAGTCTTTCGTTCAATGTAAATCATAAAAATCAAAACACAATTTCAGTGAAAAAACCCAAAGAAGTTTGACTTAGAACGCACGTGCTCCGCACACACCCCCTGGTTTGTTTGGGGTACATTTCTAAAAATGTTGCTATTTTCACTTCTATATTTATACTCACTGGGAATTCCTCTAATAACAGTGGTGGGTGTGTGTGTGTACGTGTGTTTGTACCGCCGCCTATGCGCATACGCGGCACCCGACGGCTGCTTCTGCGCATGCACAACCATTACCAAGGCATGACGTCACTACCGTTACACTTTTTTGTTACCATCAATGAATTTTGCCCCATCAAAATTCCCTTGGTGTCACTAAAGAAGTCTCACTTCAAAACGTATGGCTGAAGAGTTAGACTGATTAGTAAATGTGGGTAGCACACTGGTACTTGTGTGGTGTACAGGGGGTTGACTTTAGATGCTGTGACGGTGAAGGTGTACCCAGGCCATTAATAAAGGTATTTGGCCCGGCTTGGTGCCCCTGAGCCCTATTGTGGAATTGTGAGTGTCAGCTCTTCAACCCAATTGTGGCATCTAACTGCATGTGTAATAAAGATATGTGTGAGTTTTTACTGTTCCAGGGGTGCTAACCAGCGCAGATGTGCAAGGCGTGAGTTTCAGGGGTGATTTTACGGTAAAATGTTGTCAGGGTGTGTTGGGATAGTAGGGGGCCAATGTTGCGGGTTCCCTCGAAACATGCACTCAGGAATCTCCCCAGGCTCCTGAGGACATGAGGAACACATACCACCGGATAAAATCCTCCCTAGAAAGCAGTTTGCGGCTCACCGCCAAATCTCCCTGCTTCAGCACAAACCAGGGCAGCAAGACCGGGCTTACTGGGTTACATTACTGGGTTACACTACAGGCCCCGGGGTATGCCCAAATCCCAGAACCCAGTGAAGGGTTCTGTACCTCTGTCACCAGATATAAGGTGAAGAGAGTTATATGGGTTTTTAAGTTAAAAAGTGCAGACTGTCAGCTCAGCAACCCAGTGAGGGCTGTAATACTGTAATTGTATTGGGACCATCTGTGTGTCTCCCACCAGGGTTAAGGGGGCTAGAATCATATCCTGTTTTAAAGGTATGTGTTATTGTAACAATGTTTTTCTGTATAAGGGGAAAAGAAAATGTTTTTTAACAATCCCCAAAGGTTATACTCTTATTCCAATACTGTTCAGAGGAAGGCATTTAGTATAGATAAAAAACCATTTGCATAGGAAGCAGGGGAAGCTAATCCGCCTCTGAGCTTCAAAGAATCAGCTTCAAAGGCAATCCAGGATGAAGGTGTTAACCATGGACTAGCAAGGATATGGAGGTGTTAACCATTTGGTAGCAGGGAGGAGAAACGGAAGAGAAGTTCAATAAGCCACCCTGGCAAATGACTACTCGGTCCAGACTCTCCGGCACTGAGCCGGCAGGGGGTCTCGCATGACAAGTGGGGGAAGATGGCGGTTCGCACATGCTCAGTTGCTATACTGAAGCTCTCTGCCAGGTTCTGTTAGAGACCAGCAAAACCTGACAATAGGTGGGTTATTTAGTTCTCACGTTGGCTGCAGACTGTACAGATAGGGATTTGGAGGATTTAAAAATCTGTGCAGCCCCTTAGGAAACAGTTCCATCTGAGATTCACCTAAGATCCATCTAAGATTCATCATGCGGTAAAGAGTTCCATCTAAGATCTTTCCTGTAACCAGATTCAACATCGTAACTAGCAAGTGTATTTTCGTAATATTTTGTAAATCAAGCTATGTGTGTTCATTGTGTAAATAAATTACAATTTATTTTATCTTCTGCTTTGCTCAGCCAAAGGACCCGAGTATTAAGGTGTTAAAAGCATTGGTCTCCCGTGACATCCCTTATCATGAGAGAGCCTGGGAACATTTCATTTGGGAGAAGTTGGTCTTAATGTAATAAAAGACTAAATAGTCCCTGGCACCCTGAAATATCTCTGACAAAGCCACTGCATACAGCACCGGTGCTGAAGAAGGGGTATTCTGCAAACCCGATCAGTTGGGGGGCCTTGAGCACTGGAGTTGAGCACTTATGGAGCTCTTTTTTATTAAATATGACCCATAATGCCTTGTGACACAGTTTGTCCGTGCCCTTTTTCCATATTTAGGTTCCCTTGGCGCGTCACATGAGCCGCTCGCCCAATGAGGGCGAACCAGCTCCGTGATGTCATGGCCGCGCCCTCCACAACACGCCACCACAAGCGCGCAACTAGCTGGCCAGGAAAAGCACGACCAAGTAGAGCACATGATGTCGCGGCGCTCGAGCGCCAGCGCCCTCGCTCCCTGCCTGGCCGCAGCCTCAGGGTTAATGGTGAGTTTCGTGCCAGCTTATGTAAAGGAGTTAATAGCCAAGAGAGGGCGCCAGGAACTTTGTAAATGAAGTTTATTTAGAACAACAAAAATAGGTACAGCAACAGGACAGGTTTTCCTGAGTCTTGGAACTTAAGATTTCAGCCTCCGCTGCTATGAGTATGTATGGTGCTCACTCTCCTTCACACTATAGGCAGGTGACACTAGCAGCTTCCAGAAAATCAGAGGGCCTGGAAGTGCAACATTTAGAGAAATATAATAGTAACTGTCTCACATGTTTAGCCTTGTGAGACATTAACCAAGGCACTGCCTGCAGCTATCAGGGCTGACATGCAGGTCAGAGGGGAATTTTTAGCAGGGTGCTACATGTACTGTATTACTTTTTTTAAAACACACGATTAAGCAGGGGGTCTCTGGAGTTGAACCCCATTAATTTCAGCTCTGGGGACCCCCTGCATCCAGAGATACTTACCTCCATAGGGGGTACAGGTATGTAGCCCCCTGTAAACAGCACAGGCTATACCTATCTTCCTTCTACTGTGGTAAGTCCTGTTAAATATCAGGCACCAGTAAACATCATGGGTTTTCCCCCTTCCTAGCCCTGCCCTGAGTGGTAGATGCAGACCTCTGACTCTGCTGCAGGCGTGAGCCAGAGGGGAGGTTCTGCTGACATCACGAGAGGTGGGACTGACTCTATATTTAGCAGCCAACTCCTGTAAGTGACGGTTAGTTCTAGAGTCTTGCTGAGTCTGAGGAGTCTGTTGGTCTTGTTCTGTCCGAGGAGTTGGAGGAGACAGTGCGGTGGAGAGACTCAGCCACTTTGAGTAGAGCTGATAGTATTATAGACCCGGTGGACCAATGCCCCTCACCCCCTGTCTGGGGTGATGGGGAGAATCCATTCCCCACCCCGAGGATAACCTCGGAGGTGGGCCGCGGGGTATTGACGCCCCAGCCCAGACCATCCTGCCGGCGAGACTTGGAGGGAAGGAGAGGAGGAAAGACATATGAAGGGAGGAGAGCGGAATAATTAGCGGGACATGGCTGTTGTTGTTGTGGCTTCTGGTTGCTGCTCTGAACAATAAAGAGACGATCCTTTTATCCAAAGACTGTGTGTGAGTTACGAGCATTCACCCTGGGACCAAGGGGGTTCTTTTATACAGGTCCAATCCCATATTCCTGGGAGTATAGAAGATGGAGGCGCTGCATCACTAAGAGATCATGGAGGCTACCACCCCAGAAGCCTGGTCCTGTCTCCCCAATAACATCGCGGGAAGCTCAGGCCCTCCTGTTCCACGCAGGTATGCACCACCACTATGCAGGAAGGGCGCAATTGCATATACCGAGGGTAGTCAGGGGAGCGTAGAATCTCGCACAGTATGCCTTGGGTGCCCTTAGGAGGTGGCGTAGAAGGGGTGAATAGTTATAGCTGACCGAGTCCCTTGAGGCAAATAGCGTGAGGCAACTGGGGGGGTCAGCCTGTTAACTAGTCCAGGGACCATGACCCAGGGCCCGCGCTATGAGTGGCCAAAAGTAGGAGACACCCGTACCTAAGCAAGAGAGGTACACTAGCTATCACCCACACAAATGCACCACAGAGCACTTGCACTGTAGACACCGAGTACAGTGCATGGAGGAGAGGAGTTCCACTGACCCTGGGGTAAAGCCACCTCATATTAGTGGGATACAGAAATAGAATGCAGAGCGCACATTTGGAGGTCAGTCAGTGTTTAGGTACGCGATACCCAGTAAACACTGAGAATAGGGCACATGGACATTTGGAGGACTCATCCAAAATGGCGCCCATCCCTACACGTGCTCCGCGGAGCAAGAGAGACGATCTAAAATGGCAGTTCCCGCCAATCCTGGAGCAAGCACGTGAAAGGTGCAAAGAGACAGTGAGATCAATGTGGCTGGAAATGTGCAAGAGTCTGGCGCCAAACCCAGATTCCTTAAAAGAGGAGCGGAGCGGCGC
Organism: Ascaphus truei; assembly: GCA_036426205.1. Taxonomy (NCBI): domain Eukaryota; kingdom Metazoa; phylum Chordata; class Amphibia; order Anura; family Ascaphidae; genus Ascaphus; species Ascaphus truei. Next base: position 330,138,256 of record CM071567.1, on the reverse strand, counting down.
GAAAGCTGAAAGCCCACCCACCTGTGTCTTGACTTGTCAGAAAGCCAGGCCATGTCATACTGAAAAAGAAAAGACCCGCCTCTGGATTCCACCAGAGGGAGGGGGCACAAAGAGAGCCAATCAGGAGAGTCCTCCTGTTTGAACCCTGAGCGAACCATGTCCGAGATGAACACTTCCATTTACCAAGTACAAGGAGGCTTACTGGTAGTGGAGGTAGCTGAACACGAATACCTCCGGTGTTTGTGCGTCCACTGCGGGATAGCGGGCGCGGTACCAAGCACCAAGGCCCGATGCCCTCAATATGGCACATTTTACCTTTGGCCGAACGAGCCGTGGCCTTTGATCGGAACCCCGCGGGGTGCCTCTCCGGGAACATTGATGGAGGTGGCGGAAGGCAAAGACAAGGAACAAAGGCCCAGCCCGCTACCGAACCGAGCGAGCTATCGACAGAGAAGAGCGCGACCGCAGTGGAGGTACCAGAGCGAGACTACTTTGTACCTATACCCACTGGTTGTATCGCCGAAGAACCAGGTGACTCCCCAGCGGAGGAACCGATCGTGATTTCCTCGGAGGAAGAGGTTGGCGTGACATTGGTGGCGATGCGCCTACTGGCGAACCACCCCAAAGGCATCAAGTGGGAGGAGACGAGTCCGGAGACCATCCAACGGCGAGCGCTGGTGCGGCCGGAGGCCCGAAAGAGTCCCACGGCCATGGTGACTCCCAGTGTGATGGAGACCGAGACCGAGACGATCCTAGAGGAGCCCGATATCATCAAAAAGCAGCGGAGCGGTAAGGAGACTCCACACCCCCTTACTCCCGCCAGGCGCAGACCGCAACCACGGCGGACGAGAAGGAGAGGCTTGAGGCCTACTTGTCCGGCCATGCACCGGATGCTCCGCCACCGCCCCTGCAGGTCCTCGACGCACTTCCGGTGCCTGACCACGGAGCGGGTGGAGATTCTGCGGGTGACCCTGATGATGTCGTTTCCGGTTCCACCGGAAAGAGAAGGCCTGGAGGAGTGTTCTCCTCACGCAGCATAGATTCAGCCATAGCCCTGGCTACCCTACAGAGTCGAGGCCCCTCCCGAGAAGCCAGAAGCATGGCGGAGAGCACATCTAAGAAAATGTCCCTTGGGCGTGGTATCACCCGCTTGCTGGACATTGAGTTGGATGTTCCCCATGCCCCAGCTCATAGCTCCATTGCCCCAGCCATTGCCCCGTCACGAGTGGTGCCACTGGGACCTACCAAGGATAATTTATGTAAATACCCCAAATACTCCAAGGACTTGCGGGATTGGGAGTTGAGTGAAGAGGGGTCTGATGGGGAGATACCGTATTCAAGTGTTATACCTGTGCCTAACCCTATGCCGTTTTCTCCCGCAGCTAGAGGGAGGGCCCGGGGGTCTCACACTCCAGTAGAGGCTGGGCCTACCAGCAAAGTGGTTCACAAAATGAACCCTACTACGTATTATAATGCAAAGGGGAGGAGAGATTGCTCGCGGTCTACTGATGCGGGTACGTCTGGTGTATCATCTCAGGTAGAGTCTGATGTAGAACGCACTAGTCATTCCACAGAGTACGAGCACCGTGACAAATGGTGGGCGCCTTTGTTCACCGGATACCACGAGGGGATGGACCGTACACGGTTCTTATTAATTAAGAATAATGTAGTAGACCATTGGTGGGCGGCTGGTTCTTTCACTCTGCAGGAGGTGGAGGATGAATTAGATCATCGGTATCGGGAGATAGAACAGAAACTTGTTGTACCTCGAGGCCCCAGTATTTTGTATGATGAAGTAGCTCCAGAAGAGCTCACCAAACTAAGTCGAGCTGACCGGGCCATAGTTGCTAGATACCGGCAGTCCCACGGGTATGAGTATCCCTATGTGCCTGAGCCCATCATGAGGGAAATTGAAGAGAACCGAGACAGTTGGCTTAGAGAGGCAGTCCAGGAATACCTTCGGACCAAGTTCGGTCAGGGAGGGTATCACAATGAGGATAAGATAAGCGAATTGGTCCGCATATGGAGCATAGGTAGATGTATCTGCATGCACGGGGTCACATATAGGCCTGAGCATGGGCCGGTCCAATCGTTCGCTGTGACCGTCACGGATCATAATGGGTGGCGGGTAAGGAAGCCCGATCCAAAGCATTATCTGTAGGGTTCTCCATGTTCGGAGTACCCGGTTGTATTTGTACTGAACTACCTCATTATGCCATGTATGATGACAATGTCTCATGTGTGCTGTTTCCCAGGTGTTTCGCCGCAGGATGGGTCTGCTAAAACTAGGTCCAAGTGGGGACCATTGGATTTCACCATAGGGAGAGTGTAGCCCCCTGTAAACAGCACAGGCTATACCTATCTTCCTCCTACTGTGGTAAGTCCTGTTAAGGATCAGGCACCAGTAATCATCATGGGTTTTCCCCCATCCTAGCCCTGCCCTGAGTGGTAGATGCAGACCTCTGACTCTGCTGCAGGCGTGAGCCAGAGGGGAGGTTCTGCTGACATCACGAGAGGTGGGGCTGACTCTATATTTAGCAGCCAACTCCTGTAAGTGACGGTTAGTTCTAGAGTCTTGCTGAGTCTGAGGAGTCTGTTGGTCTTGTTCTGTCCGAAGAGTTGGAGGAGACAGTGCGGTCTCGCTTTTGCATGCCGTGCAGGAGCAGAGAGAGGAGTGGAGAGACTCAGCCACTTTGGAGGGAAGGAGAGGAGCAAAGACATATGAAGGGAGGAGAGCGGAGTAATTAGCAGGACATTGCTGTTGTTATTGTGGCTGCTGGTCGCCACTACATTTGGAGTTGCTGTTCTGAACAATAAAAAGACGATCCTTTTATCCAAAGACTGTGTGTGAGTTACGAGCATTCACCCTGGGACCAAGGGGGTTCTTCTATACAGGTCCTATCCCATATTCCTGGGAGTATAGAAGATGGAGGCACTGCACCACTAAGAGATCATAGAGGCTACCACCCCAGAAGCCTGGTCCTGTCTCCCCAATAACATCGCGGGAAGCTCAGGCCCTCCTGTTCCACGCAGGTATGCACCACGACTATGCACGTAATCTGCCCTCACGCACCCTAGACACCACAGATGAGTCTGGGGGGTAGGGGGGGAGGGAAAGGGTTACAGCTATATTGGCAAAGTTTAAAGCTCCGCATCACGTTGGCCAATAGGAAGCCGCACCTGATGATGTCACAGCTTTCTATTGGCCTGCAGAGTGTGGGAGTTTTGAAAAATGGCCATTATGTGACCCCTGCTAGCCGAGGGGCTGCCGGAACTCCCTACTGAGGTATCTTGGGAAGCAGGGGGTCCTCAGAGCTGAAATTAATGAGGTTCAGCTCTGGAGACCCCCTGCTTCAATCCTATGTTAAAAAAAAAACTAATTGCAAAAAAATGGCCAAAACATTGCCTCTTTAAAGATAACAGCTCCTGGATTAGTCTTTATCAATGCAGCAATCACTATGTTAGGTGAGAACCCCGAACCAGAACCGATCGCTAACAAAAGCAATTGAGATTCAACTTTGTTGTCTTTTCTCAGACATCTGAGCAAAGTTATCAAATGTACATTTTACTATAAAACAAAAATTTTAAATATTTATCTTTAACATTCATCGGACTGCACCCATAAATAATTAAATTCCCACGCGACGCTGTTTTTCATGCCTTTTAGACAATCCAATCAAAATATCACCCTACTATCTTCATCCCAATGTAATGAAAAGGATCACTTCCAGTCACCTCTCGTTTCTAAGTGCAGCCAGGTCCCCCTGGGATACTAAACTTCTCTGCCTAACACGTAAGTCCGGGTACCAGCGCAGGCAGTGTTAGGGTTAATCTCTGCGGTAAACAACTCCCTAGTAGTGACAGGAGGGGGGGTGGAATCTAGGAACTGCCCATAACCGGGGCTAAGACCTGTTGGAATGGAGGCGCTGCGCCGAAGGTAACAGCTACAGATCCCAAAACCTGTCCTGTTATCCCCAACTAACATCGGCGGAAGCTCAGAGCTCCTGAGAGCCTAACAGGTGAGCAGCATTACACTGGAAGCCAGAACCACATCTCACTTCGGGTGGGGGAAAAGAGGTTCCAAAAGCATTGGGAAACCACACACTGACTTACAGGTCTCATCAACCGCACTTCTGATCAGCAGAGAAGGGATGGGGCTTTCTCCTAGATAACAACAAATTGTCCCAGATAATACAGATGGGCGAGTGACAATAGCAAATATATGGCACCTTATATTGGGTCAGCAAGCCTTACACTCTCTATAATAATGTGGCAGTAGGAAGAAGTCCATGCTGTGCTTCTGCTGGAAGTAATCCAACAATAGAAAGAGGCACGTTTGCCGTTACATTGAGCTGGGAAAGGCATTTTCAACATTTATCTCTTTGCATCAAGCAATGTTTCTGTGTGTGTCACTGGCTGATTTGAGGAGTGGTTAGTTAATGGAGCAATAGACAATGGAACTGAAGAAATCTCCCTCCAGCCCCTTTGGGGCCAGCTGTGCGGCAGGACCAATCTCCACCCTATGTAACATCTCACCCACCTACCTCCTTCCACCCTCCCCACCCCCCACAAACCTTAATGGTGTCACCTGTCAGACTGGGTCATATTCTAACCTGAGTCACACTTGACCCGACAATGAGCCTCACCTCACCTTCTTGTTTCAACATTGTCTCTCATTCCCTCTAAGCTCTCAGGATCAGGGCCTTTATTACCTCTGTATCTGTTTGTGCTGGTTTGTTCTCACCTGTATGTACAGATGTATCAATATTTACTGCCTCCGTGACCGCGACAGGATGTAACGCGCTGCAGAATATGCTGGCGCTTCACAAATAAACGATGATAATAATAAAAGCTATTAATGAATAACATTTATAATTAACGATTGCACTTTAATGAAAAACCTTTGTTGACCACTGTCTATCTCATTATCTGTTACCAGACCGTTTCGTGGTTCATTCTCTCTTTGGTATTATTCGTTCTTAAATAGATTAAAAAAAAAAAACACAACCTGAAAAATATATACTAATAGAAGAATAATATCATAGAAACCTTCAGAAAACTATGATTTATTATAACAGTTATACGACTAACCGATATTAATGTATCTTGTAGCTGAAATGAAAGATATACAGTATATTTCCTACATTTAAAAAAACCAGGGATGTTAAATGTACCATCAAAAAAAAGTGTTTTGCTGGTTTCTTGGGGATTGTGACGGTTATATTTATGGGTTATAGATGTACATCAGCTCCTGATTACTCACAGCTCTCTTCTTCCGATGTACCACAAATAACCTGGAAACTGACGGCTGGGATTAGGTTTTGCTGATCCTCTAATTAAAAAAACGTTCCCAATTTTGTGCCATAAAATATACAGAGCCGAATTAAAAAGCAATTAGAGACAGGCCCATTAGGACAGTATAATTCATGTGACATTTACATTCTATTCCTAGAACATTCTTTAACATTATAAAATACTTTTTCTTCTTGACCTTTGAAAAATATCTTGGGCACAATATTAGCCAGATCCTTGTTCTTCTGAAGACTGATAACACAACTGATAAAACGTTGCAAAAGTATCGTGAGGGGAAAAAAAAGATATTCGGCGGATTATCCACCTGCTCTAACGCTGTAAAACTAGACGGCATATTTGTGGTATCATCACAGTTCATTAGCTACCAGTGGTCCACAGGCACACGCTGTATTGTATGTGATTTCCTATCCTACGGTCCACGAGTATAGACTGATTGTTTATACTTTTTATTCCACGTCGTTGTTCAAAGCCGTCTGTCCCCACTATACTTTATTCCATTGCTTCATTAAATATTGGTTTTATTCTTTGTCCACTTATCCATCCATAACATGCAGGGGAGAGCTGCTTACTCTCTAGGGCTACCATTATTCGATTTAACCTCGTATATGCCAACTGCAATTCAGCCAACCTATTGAATGTACTATTGCTATTGTTTAGATGTATGAGAGCACCTGGGCCTGTCCTGTCATCTCCTCTCCCAGGAGATATCTGTCTGACAGGCCTTCTTCTCCCTAGCTCTACTGATATTCCCATAGTGCACCGACCCTAAACTTATACTCCATGCTTAGTTTAGATTGAGCGGGTATCAATTTCCTGTTTGCTCTATCCTGAGCTGACTGAACAAGCAATGGATCATATCCCTCACTAATAAACATCAGGTATAAACTTCATCAGGGTGTTTTAATTATGAGACATTTTCTCCTTTGCATGTCATTACCCAGAAGCCCTTGGTGCAGTGGAAGCGCTGTATGCTCAGAGATAATGGGGACAGGGCAGGGTTGCAGACTTGTCTAAGAGATGTGAATGTTCTCACAACGTGGGATTTGTATTTGCTGTAATTTTGAGAACTATTTCTTACTAATCTCAAATATTATCCCTAAGGGACATTATTGATCCAAGTTCTACTATGATAGCTACTCGGGTCCAAAAAGTAATTGACATTAACCTCCTTTAAAATAAGTACAAGTTTGCATAGTACCTGTATGTAAGTAAATTAATAGAAATGATAGAATCCACACTATTAGTAATCAATTTGATATTTAGAAAATCATGAGCGGGAAACTATGAGACCCACACACAATAATTCATATCCCCAAGTGTAATGGAATGTACTGTAATTTGCCCCAAAAGTTCATACAGTCTTTTAAATATGATGTACAGCAAATAAAAATACCACGTGAGGACATTCACACGTCTCAGACAGGTCTGCAGGCCTGCCCTTCCCTATTATCTCTTAGCATACAGCGCGTCCACTACAGCCAGGGATTCTGGGAAATGACATGCAAATGAGCACACACCGTGCTACCTTTTGCTTCATGTTCATGTTAACATAATCCCTATAAGGTTATGCCTGCCACATTACACAGCTTTTCAGCACAGTCTGGGTTAAAGAAGTGCAGAGCCAGTAACCTACTCACAGACAGATACCTCACCTTTGTGGGTCTCATCAGTGTGAGAATAGGTTTACTGGTTTTGCAATGTGACGCTGGGAGGTTTCAGCCCCACATTATAGACGTTGCGGTGAGTAAAAAAAGTGACAAGAACCCTCCCCTGTACAGTGTACAGCAAATAAACATATCACGTGTGAGCTCATTCACACGGCTCAGACAGGTCTGCAGCCCTGCCTTTCCCCGTTATCTCCTAGCATACAGCGCTTCCACTGCAGCCAGGGATTCTGGGAAATGATATGCAAATGAGCACACGTCAAATATGATGGAAAACATAAAAACGGGTTAAGGCAATGAAACAATAGTTTCACGATGGAACCTATTGAGAAGATTGGCCTCCCTGGACTCTGTGGGAGATGCACGGTGCTTCATTGGGGGTTATTCCTGAAGGTGCAATAGGAGTTTAATGCAATGAAAACCCCCATTGTTTCCATATCAAACCATTACATATTAACGCTTGACCTGCCATGTAATAGTCTAAATATTTCCTCAGCATAGATATTGTAGTCTTCTTGAAACAGTTGCCCCATGTGTGTCTGTTTTATTATAATCTACAGTATCATTAAAAGATAATATATATATATATATATAGCTGCCAACTCTGATTTTGGCATAAACAATGTGTATTAAAGGAGCAATCCATGCAATATCCTACATGTGTTTTTTGTCGTTAAATAAATCAGTGCTGTAGTATTCGATGACACTTACTACCTTTTTATATTTTAAAATTCAACTTAATGCCATTTTTTTTTATAACTTCAAGTTTATTGGAAAATTTTCATTATAAATAGCATCGCAATACAAATGACATGAACATTCACAGTATTACAGTCATGAACGATACTGTTAGGCTCTCCCACTGGTGCAACAAGTGCTCACGTGTAAACATGATGTCCCTAATACCAGCTGGGATATTTAGGTAATTTAAATTTAGGGGGACAAAAAAATTAAAATTAGGGGGGGGGGGGGGGGCGCGGGCACTCTGCACTGCCTCTTTCCCATAAGTGGCTGGTTGATTTGGTATGCACAATTTGTGTGCCGACCTCTTGGGCCGCCCAAAGTGTTCATAAGGTGTGCCCTCAACTAGGTCTCGTAATCCGATCCGCTTTCTTTGTACGAGAATGCACTTGGGATTATCAATGCCATATCGTGGCTACCTCAACCCCTGGGATGTCTATCTGTTCCAGCCAAGGCGTCCAGACTTTTAGATATTTTTCGCCATTATCATTGACCAGACTCGTCAATTTTTCCATCTGGCATATGTACCATAATCGATTCCGAATTTTAGGGATATTTGGGATCTCTGGTTGTTTCCACATAGCTGCGATCTCGCACCTCGTTGCTTTTGCAAAATGTGCAACTAGTTTATTGCCTGATTTTGAAAGGCCCTTCCATGGTCTGCTCAATAGGAACAGCCACGGATCAGGGGGAATTGTGAGGTCAAAAATCCTCTGGATCCAATGTCTAATCTCTTCCCACAGGTGTGAGATCCGAGGGCAAGACCACAGCATGTGCAACAGGTCCGCCGATTCTCCACACTGTTTAGGGCACAGCGGGGAGTATCCAGTGACAAACCTTGATAATTTTAGTGGGGTGAGGTACCACCTAATCAGTACTTTATATGCATTCTCCTTCAAAGTAGTGCATATGGAGCTCTTAGCCGTAGCCTCTAAAATAGCCGTCCAGTCGTCGTCCTCCAATTCCTCCCCCAAATCTGTTTCCCATCTAACTTGGTACGCCAGTTTTTGTCGTTGCTGTGAGCTCCCAGAACCGACCACTTCTCTATAAATCTGCGATGTAAGTCCCTGTCTGTCTGTTTTCGTCAGAGATTTTCAAATGTGGTTAGTGGCGGGAAGGGGGAGTTTTTGGCGAAGAACGCTCTTACCTGGAGGTAGCGGAAGAATTCGTAATGTGGGACATTTTTTTCAGATCGAATTTGTTCGAATGATTTAACCCTGTTCGGTATACCCTCCAGGTCTCTTAACCTAAGATATCCGTATCTTTTCCAAGGCCCTGCGGCGTTTGCCACTAGTCCCGGTGCAAAGTCAGGGTTGCCCCACAAAGGGGCCATCATGGAGCGTCTTGAGGTCAAGGTATGTTTATTTTTCGCGGTCTCCCACACCGACAATGAGTTGGCCACCGAAGAGAGCGGCCGTTCAGCCCATTTAATAGCTGTTTTGGGTAACCATAGAAAATTATCTATCTCTAATGGGGCACAAGCCCTCGTTTCCAGATCCACCCATCTTTTCAGATCAGGGTTGGTCTGCCATTGTGTGAGTTGACACAATTGCGCCGCTTTGTAATAAGAGACCAGGCAAGGTACCGCTAGGCCTCCTGTCCATGTGTTTTTTTTTCATAATTGTCTTATTTACTCTCGGTTTTTTCCCTCCCCAAATAAACTCAGAGATATCAGACTGAAGTGAGAGTATATCCTTCAGTCTAAGTGGCACCGGTAGAGTCTGAAACAGATATAGGATACGGGGGAGGAGATTCATCTTGACACTATGTATCCTACCTATCCAGGAGATCTTATAGTAGGGCATCCACTTTTTAAAATCTGCTTTTAGTGTCTTGATTAGCTTGGGGTAATTAGCATCATAGATGCCCCTGTAATCTTTTGTGATGTAGACTCCTAGATATTTAATATGTTTTGGTTGCCAATTAAAATTAAAGTTCAGACTCAGTAGTTTTTCAGTTTCTTTTGGGAGGCTGATATTCAGGGCCTCTGATTTGGTTTGGTTTATTTTGAATCCTGATATTCTATTAAATTTATCCCACAGGTCAAATAGGTTCGGCAGGGAGGTTAGAGGCTTGGAGATCAGCAGCAGTATATCGTCTGCATACAGGGCAATCTTATGTGATTGTGAATGCACCGTAATCCCTGATATATCCAGGTTGTTACGGATCTGCGCAGCTAAAGGCTCCATACATAGGGCGAATAACAGGGGGGATAACGGGCACCCCTGTCGTGTGCCGCTTTTAATTTGAAATAGATTAGAGGGGAAACTGATGTATGACCTTGGCAGCGGGGCCCGAGTTTAGCGACATTATCGCCCTACTCACCCTTTCCCCAAAGCCGAATGCCCCAAGCGTCTGTTTTAAGTATGGCCAGTCAATCCTGTCAAACGCTTTTTCCGCATCCAGACTCAACATCATAACGTTTAATTTCTGATTAGTGGCTATTTCTAGCAGATCAATGATTCGTCGGGTGTTGTCCGCAGCTTGTCTACCCATTATAAAGCCGACTTGATCTGGATGAATGAGTCTGGGCAGGATAAGACTGAATCTATTGGCCAGTAGTTTGGCGTAGATTTTAACATCCGTATTAATTAGGGAGATTGGTCTATAACTTTTGCAGTCCTGCGGATCTTTCCCTGGTTTATAAATAACTGGTATTGACGCCTGGAGCATCTGCTTCGGGAACGGGGCTCCTGCTAAAACAGCATTATACATTCGGAGCAGCCATGGGGCTAGGTTCTTTGTGAACGCCTTATAATACTGCTCCGAAAACCCATCCGGCCCCGGGGCCTTTGAGGGTTTGAGGTCCGTGATGACCTGAGTAAGTTCTTCCAATGTAAAATCAGCCTCCAACCTCTCCCTGTCCTGCGCGCTCAGCCCTGTTAGGTTGGACCGTGCTAGAAAATCTTCCATGGCCCTTGCCGTTTTGTGATTATGTGCCACTTTCTCCCCATTATATAAATTTTCGTAGAATGATTTGAATTCCTCGACTATGCTTTTTGGGTTGGATGTGGAGGAGCCGTCCTTCAGACGTATCGCCTGTATGTTATAATTAGGCTGTCTAGTGTTTAGTTTGCGCGCTAGCATGGTATCCGGCCTGTTCGCCTTTTCGTAGAATTTCCTCCGTGACCAACTCAGAGATTTATCAGCCTGGGAGACCAATAGTAGGTTTAGTTCGATTTTGGTGTTCTTTAACTCTAATAGGACCCCTGGATCTTGTTTCAGTTTGTGTCTTGATGTGAGGGAATTTAATTTGGATTGGAGGGCTGCTATCTTATTATTATTACGCTCTCTCTTTCTACGGGCTGCAATACCAATTAGCGTGCCCCTTATGGTTGCCTTATGGGCCTCCCAGAGGGTGAGGTCGGAGCTCACTGAACCATAATTAGTCGTGAAGAATTGATCTATCTCCTCTCCGACTGAGGGTATCATGCAGTAAGCGGCGAAAAAATGCATTCGCCAGTTTAGCAATTAGCCATGTTTTTGGCGAGTTAAACTGTCTGTATGCTGTAAGGGGCGAATCCCTGGCGAATGAATTAGCCACCACCATTTGATGAAATGGCGTGTAACCGGTGGCGGGACGGCTGCCTGGCGAGAAACTGCCGAGAAGCCGTCTCCTGCCGAGTTGTGTTTGCAGCCGAGAGAGATCCGCTGCTCTCTCGGCGCAAACATCCGCACAATAAAAATTATTTTTAAAACAACTTTTATTCATAGTGTACATGTGCAGGGGGTCTCCGGAGCTGAACCGCATTGGTTTCAGGTCGGGGGTCCCCCTGCTCCCCGAGATACAGACCCCTTTATGAGGTGCCGGTATCCCTCTGCATTTAAAGGTCCCGATCACGTGACCGCGGCATGTAAACAAAGCAGAGGGATACCGGCACCCCCTAAAGGGGCCTGTATCTCGGGGAGCAGGGGGTCCCCGGACCTAAAACAAAAGCGCTTCAGCTCCGGAGACCCTCTGCACATCTACACTATGAGTAAAACACACATATCAATAAAGACTCGTTCCTTACCTTACAGGGTATCTGCTACGGTAACGAAGCAGCATGAATATTTATTTAATAATACTGTACAGTGAGCAGGGGGTCCCCCGAGCTGAACCGCATCACTTTGTGGACCAGGGACCCCCTGCTTCCCGAGTTGCAGGCCCCGGTATGTGTGATCGGATGGGCAGTGTAGCCGCCATGTTTATAGCGTCCCATAGGCTACGTGCCAGCAACAAACATGGCGTCCACACTGTAACCGATGCCCCAAACCGGGGCCTGTAACTCGGGAAGCAGGGGGTCTCTGAGCCACAAATAAATGCGGTTCAGCTCAGGGGGCCCCCTGCTCCCGCACAATATTATTAAAATACATTAATGCTGCTTCATTACCATAGCGGATAGCCGCTAAGGTAATGAAGGGGTTAACGCATAATAGCATGTTTATTGGGGACAAATGCCCCCAATAAACATAGCAGCAATACACAACATAAAATACAGTAATGGGCAACATTACTATTATCCACAAATGGATAATAGTGCAGTTGTCCATTTAAAATACATACACAACAATAAAGACATTAAATACATATAGCACTCACCCATGTGCGGCTGCCACGATGAAGGTCATCCTCATCTTCATCATGCCCATGCCCCATCCGCTTCTGCAAAACAGACACAAGAATTAAAACATCCAATGTAATGTCCCCTAACCCCTTAATCACCATAGCGGTTATTAACCGCTACAGTCATTAAGGGGTTAACCCACCATCACCCACATACCCTCCCCCACTAACCCCCCCAACCACCCTCACCCACTACCCACAGGGGAGTCCAACCAAATACCCTTGGGGCCAATACCCTCTCCCCCAGCACATACAGTACAATAAAGTGCCAAATAACTATTATCCACATAGGGATAATACATTATTTGGCCATTATTAAACACATTAAATACCGTAATAAAGTAAAGAAAATTCTACTAACCTCATCAATAAGAAGGCTCCGTCGCCAGCATCATCCTTGGTGTCCGTTGCCAAAATAATAAATAGCCAATACATCTCAATTACATTAACATACCAATGAACCCCTTAATCACCTTTTCGGGTACTAACCTCAAAGGTAATTAAGGGGTGAAGCCATCCTGCAATGGCAACACCACTTATGCATAACATCCTCAATGAATTAAAAACCAATTTCCTACACAAATCTCATGTAATCATTCAATCTGAAGCCTCAAATGCCACTTAAAACATTGCATTTACAGTGTATACATGTAGCATAACATGTAAACTACATGTACACGCTGCAAATCAATGTTAACAATACAGTAATCCAACTCAAATAGCCTGACATCACAGGAAGTATATTATGTCATCAAATAAAGTCACCATCAATGAATTAACAGACATGAATTACATCCCTAAACAATTAAAATACCATCCATACCAATTACACAATTAACTATAGCTATCGTAACAGAGAACAAGTTCAAAACATACAAGCAAGGACACCAACAATTACAATATACTATAGCAAGGCTCTCCATAACCTACAGTACAGCATAAAGCCCAAAACTTACATCTCTCTAATAATAAAATACATTTAACACACATCTATGCATAGCAGCATAGGCACAATCATTTACAATACAGAAAATCAAGCTTTAACAACACTATCATTTCTTACCATGTATGTATATATCTCTCTAGACATACATACATACATACATACATACATACATACATACAGTGGCAAGAAATGATATGCATAAAAAAAAATGAACACATGAAAAAGCAAAAAAAACCACATGAACATTAAATACATTTCTTTATTTAACTTACCATTACTTGCCCCCACCGACTCCCGTTGATCAGCTTACTCACGAACCAATCCACGAACAGGAACCCATAAAATAAAAAACCATAAAATAATATACATTAAAATAATAAAACACGACAATCCAGGGGTCTTCTAGTTGTAATCCATCTTCATCTGTATTCTTCTACCTTCTTCCGAAGTCTTCTTGCCGTCCGGTGCCACGCCCTGGTCTTCTTTCTTCAGAGGAGGTCCTTCCTCCTCGGCGTCTGGCTTCAAAATGAGACGACATAGGCTTTTAAAGGCCTATGATGTCACATTTTCGTCATATGGTTCCCACGGCCCTGATTGGGCCGTGAAAACCATGTGTTTTGGCCGATGTAAAAAAAAATGATGACGTCACTTAAAGGCAATGACAGCACAGCCAATCAGAATGGCTTTGCTGCAATTGCCTTTAAGATGACGTCATGAAAAGACACATGGCCGGACTCACATGGTACGGCAGTCAATCAGAGCGTGGGAAGTCTATCCCTATGTGGGTAGTGGGTGAGGGTGGTTGGGGGGGTTAGTGGGGGAGGGTATGTGGGTGATGATGGGTTAACCCCTTAATGACTGTAGCGGTTAATAACCACTATGTTGATTAAGGGGTTAGGGGACATTACATTGGATGTTTTAATTCTTGTGTCGTTTTGCAGAAGCGGATGGGGCATGGGCATGATGAAGATGAGGATGGCCTTCATCGTGGCAGCCACACATGGCTGAGTGCTATATGTATATAATGTCTTTATTGTTGTGTATGTATTTTAAATGGACAACTGCACTAGTATCCATTTGTGGATAATAGTAATGTTGCCCATGACTATACTGTATGTTAGGGGGGTATAGGTGTTGTTGGGGTCATGTATATGTATATATAAATATGTATATATATTTATTTAGTTAGTGTGGGGCTGGTGTGTGTATTTTTTATTATTGTGGGTAGTGGGGGTGGGTGAAGGGGGTATTTGGCCCTTGTGACTAAATGGTGTACATCCGTTTGCTATCGATGCTAAGCCTCACATATGTGACCTGAGTATGCAGGGGATATCTGCTAGCAGAGAATAGCCAGTAAAGGGCTAGATCCTGTGCTTATATCATGGACGTGGTCACCGTGGAGTTCTGAAGGCACATACCCAGCCAAAAAAGGTAAGTAAGATGGCTGTAAAAGAAACGGGTCAGGTTTCTGCTACAGGTATATACAGTATGGGGTATTCCCCTCTGTGTATTAACATATAACTGTGGTGTGCATTTGAACTCTAGTCTGAAAAAGTTTTTAGCCCTGAAGCCAGTACCATCTCGTTGGTGTGGAGGTCCAGCTATATATGATTAAGTGCTAGTTTTTAGGCAGATTTCCTCATTACACAGTGAGTATCTCCACTGAAAAACGGGTCAGGTTTTCGCTGTAAATATATACAGTTTTAATCCTAGAGCCTAGTGTGCTCTCCAACCAGGACAAAGGGCTGATATAACAGTGTGTTTGAGTGCCCTTTTTCAGTGCTTCACACCAAAGTAGCCGTTCTGATGTTTAACCTCTTGGCACATGTACTTGCTGCCAGATACAGTATGAATGAATCAGATACCCAGCTGCATATAGTTACTGCACAGAGCAGGCTTCCTGCAGATACTGTCGGTAGGCTCTCCAGAGTATACACTGCAAGTATATATGTTAACACATAGAGGGGAACCCCTCCAACTCCACGGTGACCACGTCCATGATATAAGCACAGGATCTAGCCCTTTAAGAGCCTTTACATACTGGCTATTCTCTGCTAGCAGATATCCCCTGCATACTCAGGTCACGTTGGGTACCTTGTCAGGGTGCTGGATCCGTGCAGGCTCAGTGTTGGTTACCTTGTCAGGGTGCTGGATCCGTGCAGGCTCAGTGTTGGTTACCTTGTCAGGGTGCTGGATCCGTGCAGGCTCAGTGTTGGGCACCTTGTGAGTGTGCTGGATCCGTGCAGGCTCAGTGTCAGGGTGCTGGATCCGTGCAGGCTCAGTGTCAGGGTGCTGGATCCGTGCAGGCTCAGTGTCAGGGTGCTGGACCCGTGCAGGCTCAGTGTTGCTTAGGTTGTGGGAAATGTATGGGCTGGATAATGTTGAGTCCAGAGAGAACAACCTTTAGATTTTTTGAAAAACCACATTTGTGGTATATTTGTTAGAATAACCATATCAGTATATTGGTCATACGAAAATATATCTGAAAATCAGAATCTTAGAACATTAGGCTGGGATTGGACAAACATGTGTCATTTTAAATTGAAACATAATAGTGACCCATCTCAGCTTAAATATAAAGGCATTCAAATTGTTCCATGAGGGAGACGAGGGGGCAACAGAGTAAAAGCATTATCCAAACAGGAAAGTCTGTGGATTTACAAAATGAAAACTCTGCCCCGCTTGGGTCTCAATGAGGAGATCGATGTCCGGTCCCTCTATTGATTAGTGAATGTTTTTCTTTTGATACATCTTAATTTTCATTGACCATTTTACATTATATTATATTATTATTTATATATTATTATATTACAAATATACATTTTATCCAATATGTAGTAACATTGTGCTAAGAAAATAACATTCTATAAATGGCTTTATTAATATTTAAACATAAATATAATATTCTAGTATTAACAGCTGTTAATATATTAGATTATCTATATATATAATTTTTATACTCAAATGTATTCTTTTATAAATATCGACGCGGCTTTGCATCATTAATGATACCTATCATATGGTGTTTATATCTTGGATTAACTCCAGTCTGTTCATAGTTATTCATGATCTCATCCTTTTTCCAAATTATATTTAGTTCCATTTCAATTGTTATTGTTCAGCCATTACAATGTGACTAAATAATTTCTCTAGATTGCACGGGAGGGGGAAAGGAAGGGGTGGGTCCTGCTTAGCTAAGGATATAAACTTCCTGGAGTGGTGATACCTGGGATAAGGAGCTTTACATAAATAATTTCTCTTTCATTTTTAGAGCTTGGGATTCATCCATTATCATTTTTTGTGTAGTCCATATCGACTGTTTTTAGTATTTTTTAGGATTATTGTATTAAAATTGTATTGTATACTGTATATTTTGTAACATTGTATGCTAAACTGCACATTCCTATCAGCTGCGGTTTGTGTTCTATGATTGGACAGGCAATCCCACCTGCCGGGTCCAATCACACACTTCTGCGGGGTATATATAGTCATATATAGTGTCGAGTGGTGACGTCATCAGTAGCCCCCGAGGTGAGGCAAGTGTTATCGGCATTTGCCATCAGCGTGCAGTCCCTACAGTAGCGCTCGGAACTACAGGAGCGCATTAACTGAGTATACTTGAGCCAGACCACGCCAGGAATCGTCCTTCCCAGTAAGAGGAGATCCAGGATACTCATCCGGTTGCAGTCTGCAGGAACCATCTTGTCCAACACGAGGAGGTCCAGGACGCTTACCTGGTTGCAGTCTGCTTGAAAGAAGATAGTAATGTGCCAGGGGTGATAGAGAGGGTTAAAAAGGCGAGTTATGGTGGGTCTTATTGTGCCAAAGAGGGAGCAGAGGGGATGTGAGGGAATTGTATCATGGGTTCAGGTTGTAGGGAGAGATGATTGGAGAAGCGTGGAGACCTCATCCTCAGTCACATGGGAAAATGAGCGGAGTTGGATTTAGGTGTGTGAGCGGGGGTAGGGACGTGTAGAGACTGATATGATGCGTCATTCCCTCTAGATTAAGCTCTTACGAGCAGGGCCCCCATTACCGCTCTGTATCTGTGTGTGCTTGCCTGTCCTTATTTGTATGGAACTCTGTTTATGTAATGATCAAATCTCTGAACCCCCCCATTGTACCACGCTGCGGAATATGTTGGCACTTTACAAACAAATTATAATAATAACAATAATAATAATCATAATTATAGTGTATGTATGCTACCAAAATAGACACTTTAATGGACAATAAATACATACCTAAATTATATGAGGAAAAAAAGAAAACCATACAGCATCTGCTCCTTAGTTTTCTGTGTGGTCAGTAAAATCATTTAAAAGTATATTTTCGAGCTTTCCGTTTCAAAGGATGACCCCGGGGACTATGTTTTTTGAAGTTAGCTATTGACTGAAGATCTGTAGATATAGAAGACCGCATTCCCATGTGAGTAGGACCCATCCCTTATTCATTCTTTCAGTCCTGACATTGGGTTGCTGACTTATAACGTCATTCAAACTCATGTAAATACATTTTGACCATAAGTGTCTTTTAGGAAACATTTAAAAAACTCCTCATACCAAAAAAGGTGACATTTCCATACGAGTTTAGGCAAAGCATTTTTCTCTGGTTTTGTTCCAAATATTATCAGAAGCATATAAAAAATGTCATTACATTTTAAACGAATAAGTAAATATTTTGAAAACATAATTGGATCTTGTTTCAGGATTTTAGCATAACTGAATCTGATCCAAATAGAAAAAATGTTGAAAACAACAACATTTAGATTTAATGACAATATCTTGAACATGTTCTATCAATAGCACACTGTCTGGGCTACAAAAACACCCCATTCTAAACAGGAGCATGAAGGGATGGTATTTTTAATTTGCTGGTGGCGTTACATAGGTCTGGAAAAAGGACAGACCTGATCATATTGTCAGCTGCTTTATGTCTCGATGATAAACCTGACAAATATTAATATTTGAGGCAGTACCAATGGTTATTAATGCAGAAATAAAATTGTCATTGTAATTGTTCAAGAAAAATAGTATGTGTATGTGTGATACTATACCAAGGGTGCAAAAACAGTGAGGTTAACTAGTTAAATCTATATGCAGCCACAATGCTAGTTTTAACACAAAAAAACACAGTATCTATGGAGAATGGAGCATTCGGCGCAAAAAGATAACTATAATCAGTGTTCGACAAACCTATACATTTGCTCGCCCCGGGCGAGTGGATTTAACCCCCGGGCGAGTAAATATTGGCCCAAGCAGCACACGTTTGGTACTAGGTGGCGAGTAGATTTTTTTGTGTGGCGAGTAGATTTTTTGGTGATTTGTCAACCACTGACTATAATGAATAATATTATATATGCAGTCTCTGAATGTCTCTCCGCTTTATCATCCTGGATGGCTCTCCGCCGACTCAAATTTAACATGTCAAAGACGCAGCTCCTCATACTTCCTCCCAAACCTGGCCCTACTGCCAGTTTCTATATTACATCACCTGCTGTACAGACCAAAGTTTCTGAATGTCTCTCCGCTATATCATCATGGATGGCCCTCTGCCGACTTAAACGACATGTCAAAAACGGAGCTCCTCATATTTCCTCCCAAACCTGGCCCTACTGCCTCCTTTCACATTACTGTTGGAAGTACGATCATTCACCCAGTAGCACAAGCACGCTGCCTAGGGGTCACACTCAACTCCTTTCTCACATTCACAATGTAGCTAAAACCTGTTGGTTCTTTCCTCTGTTGCTCGACTGCTAAAACTCTGACAGGCCCTCATTCTCTCCCGTCTCGACTACTGTAACCTCCTTCTGTCCGGCCTTCCTGCCTCTCACCGGTCTCCCCTACAATCTATCCTAAACGCTGCTGCCAGAATCACTCTACTCTTTCCTAAATCTGTCTCAGCGTCTCCCCTGCTGAAATCCGTCTCCTGGCTTCCGATCAAATCCCATATCTCACACTCAATTCTCCTCCTCACTTTTAAAGCTTTACACTCTTCTGCCCCTCCTTACATCTCAGCCCTAATTTCTCGCTATACACCATCCTGACTTTCTCTACCCCTTTTGTATCTAAAGCCCTCTCCCGCCTTAACCCGTTGTCACTGACTGCCCCACACATCTGGAAAGCCCTTCTGGCGTGATGGCGGTGGAGTCGGTGCCACTGCACTGAGCCCCCTGGTAACAGAGACCCTGCGGTCTCCTCCACAACAATTAAACTGATTGTCAGGGAGAGCGTGCGTGGCCTCTGTTACTCTCTTACCTTCTCCTTTCGGCATCACATCTCCTCCCAGCCTCTCCCCCTGAATGGTCCCATCATTATGGCTCTGTGACGTTAAATGGTGTCGAATTGCCATTCCAATGGGACGCCACGTGATGTGACGCATTGTGCTTTGACATCATGCGGCGTCCCATTGTCATGTCAATGCGATGCCATTTGACGTAGCGGAGCCATAATGACAGGACCATACCAGGGGAGATGCCTGGAGGAGAAGGTAAGAGCCGAGGCCCAGCACATGTCACTGCACGAGCCCCGCAAAACATCCCAGCGGGTCCTGTTGGCAGCAGTATCATACACCCAGTATCACAAGCTTTTTATTCTTTGACAAATAACTATTAGATGGAAATTGACCTTAATCACTATTGATGTTTTCAGGACAATGAGTTTATTTACATAAGTGCAACAGCCATAGCAATATTTAATAGGTCTTCACTTGAGAAGTTAATTCATAATAAGAAATACACTTAACATGTCAAAAACAGAGCTCCTTCTTATATTTCCTCCCAAGCCTGGCCCTACTACCTCCTTCTAGAGTACATTACTGTTGGCAGCGCTATCATACACCCTGTATCAAAAGCACACTGCCTAGAGGTCATATTTGACTCCTCCCTCGCATTCACCTCTCACATTCACAATGTAGCTAAATCCTGAAGTTTTTCCCTCTGTTACATTGCAAAGCTACGCCCTTTCCTTTGTCTCTCTATTGATAAAATTCTGACACAGACCCTCATTCTCTCCTGTCTTGACTATTGTAACCTTCTACCATTAACATATTAATGGGTCTTTCTGAATGAGTTACAAGCTCTATGCTTCCACAATAATGAAAAAAAATTACATGGATCAGCAAAAACATCAGTGAACTGTAAGTATAAGAAAATCTTCATTTTATTGGAGAAGAACACCGCACAATACAAAGTTTCAGAGCTATAAGGCCTCTCATCAGGTAGCCGTAGCTAGTTTTGCTGGTCTGTGTAAGGAGATGTTCAGTAAGTAAGGTAGTTACTCCTGCCCCCACTCCCAATTGTCTTCCTCCTAACCTAGCACACTAGTTCAACCGTTTACCTCCAGAAATGCTGAACATTACCAGAGAAAATCATATTCTACAGCCCATTTCCTCCCTTATAAAGTAATACTCTTTTCCCACAATGCCTCTCTATTCCATGCCAAGCAATTATGTTTCCAGTAACTTTTATCCACGCTCTCCTCCAACCCCAACTTCTTTTTGTTCACTTCTAGATCTCTTTTTCGCCAGCCCACACCAACTCATCTCCATGCCTTCACTGCCCAAGATTTCGCAATTAATTTAGAAAAACAAAATGATTGCGATTCAGCATAAAGTTATATTGGCCTCATCCAACGACCGAGGAAGGTCTCCGGTCTTCTCTCCTCTTTACTATAACATGCCCACTTGGCCCCATTTATTTGGATCTTCTTGACTACTTCTCGACAATAATTCCTACCTTAACCTACTCTTCAGCTTCTTTCCCGGCAGTGGTATATCCCCTCATCCTTGAAGCATTTCTCTGTTACACCTCTTTTGTAACACCTCTATCTCCCTTCTCCCATGTGCCTCCAAATTATTTGACCCGCTCATATATAACCCCATTTTAGTGTTTTTGCTTGCTAATTTCCTTGATATACTGTAGTGTGGATTCCTTCCTAATGAGATAATTTGCAAGTCAATGATTGGCTTTACAATGGCTTTACAATGTGTTGTTAGTCTCTGCTAATGCCTGACTTAGACAAGTAAAGGTTTACCACCCGGATAGCACTGCAATTGGTGCACTCCAGTGTTTTTAAATTAGAGACCTCCTACGCGTTTTCACCCTTGTGACAAAGCACCGATATCTGCGAAATGCGTAGAAGGTCTATGTGTGACTTGTTGCTGTTTCAATACATTTTAACCTTTTTTGCTGAACCTGGTCTCTTCAAGTTTCCACTGAAGCGCTATCCTGGTGGGAAACCTGTACCTGTCTGATTACCTTCAAGGCATGCACCAGGAAACTGCTGGCTGGAGACGCTCAGCTACACGACTGAGTCACAGAAGCATGGATACACAGGACACTGCTACATTACCAGTTAGTAAATGTCTCTGTTTATGTATTTGTATGTTATTCCTCCCTTAGGTGTCTGTTGCCCTAGCAACAAGACATCATTACGTTTTTAGGTCGTGATGTCACGTGCGTCGTGACGTCACACCTCGTGACGCCGTCAGTCACTGTGGGCAGACATCTTGGGGTTGTCTACAGGACTCTCCACTCTCTCATTCCTCTTGTGGGCCGTCACTGGGCCGAATTACATCATCGCGTTGTGACGTCACGTGCGTCATGACGCGGCGCCGCGCGGTGACGTAAGACGTCGGGGGCGTGCACAATTAGGCTGTGAGATTGGATGCAGCCCTGCACTTTTGGTTTTGACTGGGGAATGTAACTATTTTGACCTTTGGGGGTATATATAGATGTGCTAATGTTTATCACTTTTGAGGTGTTTGGTCTGAGGAAGGGACTGTATGTCCTGAAACGTTACCACTGTTAGCTCCAATGCATTAATGCATTTGGAAATCATTTGATTCCACTATATTTTGTGTGCCTCTTCCTTTCTCCTACCTTGCCAGGACTCGCGGTCTGAGCAGGCAGTCTGACACAGTTATATTTATGTACTAGAAGAGGTTAAAGACGGACCCTATGATACCTGATCGTTATTGGCACAGATATATATGCTCAGCGCCCAGCATCCATAATAGAACCTCAAACTACAAGATGATGTTGGAACTGACCCGTTAGCACGGATTTCTTTATTCAGCTGTAGTGCCCGGGTTAAGCAGAGTTAGGATGTCTCCTCCTGTGTCATTGTTGCATTTTTTATGATGAAATGACTGGGAATGAATACCTTCTGTCACTCAGTTACCACACACTATAAAATACATGTCTTTCAAGAAATCTGATATTATCCTAATCACGCTGAACAGTGTCTCTGGGGCGCACATTTACTGCAGTGGCATGTCCTCATGCATTTATACATTAGAGACAATTAGGTGTAAAGCGTGTGCTCTTACCATTAAGTGTCTCTTAGCGTTCAGTGGGGGGTTATTCAATAAACTGCAATAATCCCAACCGGGGTACTATCACACATAACGAATAACACCCAATATATCCAAGTACTTGGTGAGAAATTTGTGGAGTTTTTACGTGTATGATTTAATTTCTGTCGCGCCAACTGTTTACATGGCGCTTTATAAAATTACAGGAACAATAAAGTAGAAACAATGAGGATAAGAGCAGTAATTAAATGTTAAAGAATGCACCTTTGATGGTAGGGGGTAGCCAGCCTCCCATAATAAAGGTGAAGCCCGGCTGGCTGCCCCTAATACCATTTGAATTTGGCCGCCTCTGTGGACTTATGTGGCCGGTACATTTGTGTGGTGTAAACCCTTCCAGAAAAGAGCATAATCACTGTGTGATCTGGAAGGGGGAAATCTGTATGTAGTGCTGGGGAACAGGGACCAGGAAATTTATATCTTGTAAAGCACTTTATTCCCTGTAATTGTATTCCCCCAGCTAGCCAGACTGTAATGTAATTTGTGTTTAAGCATTTCTATGGAGGCAGACTCGGTGATTCACTTAGCCGAGTTGCCTGCATAGAAATTCCAGATCCAGACAAAGGCTGGGAGTGGCAAAGGTGTTAGGACAAATGGTGAGCGGTGGAAGGGCTGTGTATCAGGTATGGGGATGGGCTCTCGACAGGGATAGCCTTTGTTCCCCACAGACACTGAGACGCCTACCAAGTGAGAGGTATAGCACTGGCCAGGGGAAGCCGTTTTCGGATCGGAGCCCCGTAGGCGCGGTTTCCATTGGCCAGTTTGAATTTCTCCGCTCGCCAGCAGCTCTGTCATCACGGGGCCTAAGCACGCCCCCTCCTTTGATTGGTGCAGCAGGGCGAGCCCCCGGCTGGGGATTGGCTGCATCATCTCGATCCGTACTCTGATTAGTCGGCGGCTCCTTCTCCATAGAGAAAATAGGCACGAGGCCCATGTAAGGAGCGCTGCCGATCAGAGGACCAGAACATCTTGTGAGTTTGACAGTGATTCAACCAGCGGGATTTTCAAAGCTGGTATTGTGTGAACACTATGAGGAACCAGGACGGGAAGCGGACAGGGTAAGCCTTCCTGAAGCAGGCCCCTGCACCTAGTCAAGGGTAGAGTCTTCCCCTTAGCCCACCAATTGGTGAGCGTATACCGCAATTGTGTACTTTGTTGTGTCTGCTTTCTTGCCAGAATAAACCCTGTTTATTCAACAACTGTGTCCCGTCTGGTGATGGTGATCCCAGTATTAAAAGTACTGGTCTCCCAGTATTAAAAGTACTGGTCTCAAAGTACAGCACCGACTCCAAAATGTATTGAAGTTATTATTACTACAGTATGTCACATGTATTACTGCTGTAAAGTGCTATGTACATGGATGGCACTATACAAATAATGATATACACACACAGTGTGTATGTATATATATATATATTTTAGCTCTGCGGGGGCTGGGACATCCTTTCCCTAATGTTTACTTTTATGTATGAAGCGCTTATTCCGATTACATTATGTCCCGTTTGTTACTGCTGTAAGGCGCTATCTGCATGGATGGCGCTATATAAAGATATACATATGTAACACCCCTATCCCGAGCGGCTACATAGAGATAGGGTGTACATGAATAACTGTGTCTTTGGTGTTTCCTTGACAGGGTTTAGACCTGCTCAGTTGAGTGTTAGCTCAGTGGGTTACCTCTTATCTCAGGGTCTTCTCTCTGTGGGTCCAGGCCTTGGCTGTAGAGGGGTGGATAAGTGCAGGAAAAATAGAAAATGGCGCCAGGAACTTTTAAATAGTGGTGGTGTTTATTATGCACAATTCCTTAGAGTCCATACACAGATGTTAGTGTATCAACATACAGCAGCAGCATCAGGACAGGTTTTAGTGAACATAAGTGAACAGGGCATTCCGCCCTAGTAACCTTCACCTTCAGACAGGAGTTCCATGCAGGCAATATAGAACTGGGACCTCACGCCTTTCATTGAACGTGGAGTATGGAGTCACCACCTCCCATGCAAGAGTAGCCTCTCTTGGTCCCTAGCTCAAGGACCCTGCATTTCAGGAAACTCATCCCTGTCTGTAAGGACCCTGCATTTCAGGAAACTCATCCCTGTCTGTTACAACAAGGCAGGAGGGTTTCCCATTTCTCCTAACCTGCCTGGCCTGTCCAGCTGAAGCTGCTTGGGGTGCGTTCCCTGGGGTCCCTCTATCATAGAAAGATCTCCTAGGCAGGGATCTCCTCTGGGGTCCCTCTCCCCCTCGAACAATATATTGGACGCTTCAAGACTGGGTTTCCCCCACAGGGGTCTCAACACCCCCCTGGGTAGGCCTAAGACTTACCCTCCTTGGGTAAGACAGGACTGAACATAATTTAGATAGATCACATATTTATACAGGAGGAGGAGTCAGCTATTCTGCCCCAGTAACTGAGCAGATTTAGATGTAGCAAGGCCCTCATCCTGTCGTGATTCCAGCATCTTCCAGACCCTAGCATGTGCTGGAAGCTGCAACATAATTGACACACAGTGTAAACTCTTTCACATGTACAACCCTGTGACTGATTAACCCTGGCACTGCCTGCTGTTACCAGGACTAACATGCAAGGCCAGAGAAATATTGTAGGGTGCTACACATACATATGTAACATGGTATGCCCATAAGTACCTCTCTTTCCCCCACAGTGTACCTGTGATGTAAGTCCCTAGTAAGTTCAGGGCCTTCATAAGTTAATCTATGAGCCATTGATCCCCCTTTCTGACCACTTGTAAGTGATGGAAGTAAGGTGGTGATTCATGGTCTGTGTAAGCCTATCAGTGATGGGTACAGTCCATGAGCCCGCCCCTTCCTGAAGCTAACCAGTGGGTGTTGCAAAGTTAGAGCAGTCTTGCTCTGCCTTCCAAGTTGAGAGCATGGGCTGTCAGCCTCTCCCATTGCATGGATGAGCTGGCCCACCATCAAGACTCAAGTCCCCATACTATCAGGGCAAGCACCATCCTGAAGTCCTGGGACGTTGGACTTCAACAACTATGCTGTGTGAAGAGCTGATGCAGCAGGTCCAATAAATCTACTTGTTCATTATACCTCTGCCTGGGTGTCAGTTCCTGGGAAGGAGGGGTAAGGAGTGCTGTGGTGGGAGCTGACATCCTGCATCCCAGGAGCCCATCACAGCTGGAGGCGCTGAACCAAGGAGCAAGAACCCAGAGACCACCCAAAAGCCTGTCCTGTTGCCCCTTACCATCGCGACTACTCAGCTCTCGTGAACTAGCAGGTATGCCTCAGCACCACACTCAGAAAGTAATCCAGTCCTTCTCCCAGAGGGGGGAACATGGGTTACACATACATGATATCAGTGGTTGTCAACATGTACAGTAAATAAAAAAGTAATCTGTATTGAGTTTAAACTCACTCTTCCTTATTTTTACTTCCATACACTTTCATGTGCTTCAATGATTTTCAATTTGTCTGCTAAAATGTTAAATATTTACTTCTTACAAATGCAGTGCTTATAATAACAATAATAATAATATGAGTTTATTATGATCAAGTTATACATTGTACTTAGTAAATATTATTAATACCATATCATGAACACAATATAGAGCAGAAATGTGGTTAAAAATACAAAAATAAAATTTAAGGCCACAATTTTGTCTAAAAATATTTTTAACATGTAGGAGACGAAAACTCTGGCATCAATAAGATGTGGACAATTTCAGTGGATTGATTAAAATAAGAGCAACAATAGAATAGGAAGCACTAGGAAAGCAGTATTGTTAAGTGGGCATCGATATCATGGAAACTCATATCCTGAACAGCAATCGCTTAAAGATTTTAGACAGTACAGAGCACAGTATTAGTGCTTTATACAGAGGTTCTCAAATCCAGTACTCAAAACCCCCCTCACCCCCTCCAACACGTCAGCTTTTAAGGATATCTCAGCTTCAGCACGGGTGGCTCAATCACTGGCTCGGTCAAAGACTGAGCCACTGATTGAGCCACCTGTGCTGAAGCTGTGACTGATTGAGCCACCTGTGCTGAAGCAGGGATGGTCTTTAAACCTGACCGGTTCGGGGGTCTTGAGGACTAAAGTTGAGCACCCCTGGCTTTATAACTCGAAATATAATCATTGGAAACGTCTTCCAGCTTCTGTCCAGTGATATTTATCTGTCTTCCGTAGTCCAATAAGTCATACATTTACCATGCTAACTTCTTTCCAATGGAAAGGACTGGGAAGGGCCTGGCACCGTTACCCGTTTTCACGAAGCTCGACCAAACAACGTTTAAAAAAAAGAGTAAGGAGTAAAGAATGATCTCATCTTTTCAGTTTCTTCAACTTTCACGGCAAAGAAAAACTTCCCGGAGAGGAACCTAATCCCGCTTTTTATAATGCCAGTGGAATTAAGCGGTCAACCCCTTTTTTGATTTCCAACGCAGGAGGATTGAAATATTTTAACCGTTGTCATAGTTTCCACTTTACATAATCACACAGCACTTCTCCCACTTCTGCAACAGTTACTGCAATTGGGGCGTTCTTAACTAACGGTGAAACGTCACAGATGCTGCCTGAAGGGTGCGAGTGGTCATGATATGACCTCACTTGATAAGACTCCTTGTTACCGGCTTTTTATACCGGCCAACAGGAATACTAACTACTGGGAATTCATTGCTAACAAGATTGCTCATTTTATTCTTATATATAGATGCGACCTATGCCATAGTACGCAATATCGCCACTGCACGTGGCTCAATCTGTGAGACTTGCCAATAACAACGGTGCCAAGTACATTCGGCATACGCCGGATTACACAATGTGCTTGGAATCATTAATGGCCACACATTATAAAGAGTGACACACTGCGAGTGCTCATTTGCATGCCATTACCCAGAATCCCTGGCTGCAGTGGAAGCATTGTATGCCAAGAGATGATGGGGAGAAGCAGAGATTTGCAGACCTGTCGGAGACGTGAATGTTTTCACACGTGGGATATTTATTTGCTATATGCTTAAGGAATTGTACCCTGCAGCCAACACACGCGTTGTCCATGTGGGATGGAAAGTTTGTACTCAGTTGGAAAGGAAATCTATGGCAGCTCTGACGGTCTTGGAGGTTTTAACGTCCATTGCAGTCACTTTGATTTCTGTATCCCCGAACTGCATGCTGGCTTTGATCTCCCGGCGACCCATCTTCGTGCTGCACTCATTTACGTCGGGCAATTCCAGGTTGATGGCTCCACACTTTCTGACTCCAGGATCAGTAATGTATACCACGTCATCGGTAGAAGAGCAATAGATGTTGATAATGATTTTGCGTTGCCCAAGTCGAGCAGGGCAGTAGCTACGCTGAACGATGTCTCCAAGAGCCACCGACTGGTCCACCGAGACAAACTTGTCAAAGATATCTGTGCACCAGTTCTTACCCTCTTTAACAAGGAGTTTTTCTTTCGGATGCTTCCCTTCGACAAACTTGTTGAGCACACCAACTCCGTAGGTCAGAGGGGAGCGCCTCACTCTCACTATGGTGGGATCCAGGCCGAAGAGGACTGCGCCTTTGAGTATGGTGAGGCCAACGTCTTGAGGGATGATGACCCTGCAGGTCTCACTGAAAGCTGACTGGACAGCATTCTGAAGCATGGGAGACTCGGCAAAGCCGCCCACTAAAAACAGGTACTTGATACCTTTCACCTCTGGTTTTCTTATGAGATCATCTAGAAGAGAAAAGGTGAACAGATGTGAAGGTTACATAGTGCACTTCTCTTTTCTAAGCAGGAGAAATCTAACCATTCAGTAGCTTACAATTTTTTCCTAGTCTCCATGGTTGTGATTTGGATTAAAATAACTAATAGGATGTGATGGACCAAAAGTAGTATAGTGGTTAAAGACCCCTGAAGTCTGAGATCATGCTCCACTGTAAGATACAGTAATACTGGATATCGGCAAACACCTGTCCTCCTACAGCTATTAGATTAAATCCAAGCTCACTACTTGCTCTTGCTGGGTCTGTTATATTGATTGTCTGTTTGTTTCTTCCAGTAACAACAGCCAACAGGAGAGTTAGCCCTTAAAAAAGTTCATTGCATCTTCACTATGTTTCTTTTTTTGGTTTATGATAGTCTCACAAATACCTCAAGACAGGAGGAGACTAGCAGAAATCTGAGAAAGTGAAACATGTTATGTCGATTCAGATATTAGATGTTATATCTGGGACGGGCAAAACCAGAATCGGAATTCTCATACAAGGGAATAGAAAAGCCCAGATCTGGCCTCCAGTTTGCGAGTCTCTGTATTTCTGTTAGGTGGAGGGCAGAGAGAGGAAGCAGGTGTTATTAATGGCAAGATCTGACACTGTTTCTTGGTTCTTCATCCAGCTTTAGGATGCTAGAAGTGTGTAGTCATACCCAGCATTATGTTATATTGTAGCAGGATAATTGTCTGTGGAGAGACTTGAACATGCATTTCTAAAGTAAGCTGTTGAATGCTACATTGTACTGCATTGCATTTAGCTGCAAAATGAAAGATTGTACTTATGGCCATGTTTTCTAAGTGGTGATAATCCATATAGCAATTTATGGTCTATTTAACTGAAACATAAACATAAAACCACTTTGTTGACATGGCCCTTAATCTACTGGAGAAACTTAAGCCCAGCCTCCTTCAAACTGCTGTAATTACATACTCTGTTGATTTATCGAACATCCTACCATCTAAAATGTTATTCAATCTGGATCCCTCACCATAATAGGCTATCAATTGGCAAATGCCATCATTTTTTATGGATGTCTGGGGGACCTGTCTGAGCTCTATAAATCCTGCAGAATTTGCTAGGCTTGCACACTCCCTGCTGGGGGTTTCAATAACTTTTTAATGTCCCCAAGTCAACTGCTCTCACAGACTACATGTTCTGTCCCCGCAGTGAATATATCCATTACGTCTCCCACGGGGAGTTACTGTATGTCAGAGTTATGAATCATTTTGTGATCTTCAACCAAGGAAAATTCAGTGTGTCAACCCCTTCTTTGATGAAGTGTTTTCATAAAGTTAAACACATTACCGCAGAATACAATTAGTTTAAAAATCATCATTACAGGAGGGGCCTCGATCCTTGTCCCTTTCCTTAGTCGCACCTCAACCCTAAATAAATCTCTGACACTAATCATGGAGGTAAAGGACCCCCAGGGCCTGCCATCGTCTTCCCCACCGTATAACCCCCCAAATTCATGCTGCATTAAGCCAAGGTGCAATCTGATCAAGCCCAACATTGTTAGCTGTGACAAACGATATATCCTTTGCATGCCACTGAAATAAATCCTACCCCACCAGATCTGGGAAGGTGGGCAGGAATTTTCCAGCTTCTGGAACAGTTAAGTGCTACCTTCACCTGATCCTCTTTTAGTCCCCTGAGCTACAGTAGAAGTATCCTATGTGTATGATATAGGGAAAGGCCTTAAGATAGGGACTCTTTCCACTATAGCAATAGAGAGAGAGAGATGCTGTAGGACATTGCCTGAATGCCAGTGCAGCTTGATAGCAGAAAGCAGAGTTGGACTCCATAGTAGAGACTGCTCCCAAAGGATCATCCGGCTGGGAGTCCCTCCCCAGAGGAGTCAGATGGTGGAATCATCCACGCAAGAAGCAGCGTGCCGTGCAGCAGGACCACATTGCGGAGCCGCTGATTGTCAGATGGTGGTTTGCACCATGGCTGATTATCCTGGTCTGGACTATGACCAGGGAGGTATTATAAGTGCACCACCGGGCCCCAACACAGGGAAGCGCTATCCCTCACACACACTATTGCTTGTAGACACTCAGGGGTTAAGTGCCCAGGCACATTGATACTGAAAGGACAAAGGGGGATGCAATGAGTTACATGTGGGGTGATGCAATGAGACATATGTAAAGGAGTTATATTCTATGCTTAGTAAATACTGTTCTTATTCAACTGTGTGTATTTACTGTGTATGTCGGTTCCGGTGAGGGAACACTCCCACAACTCTGGGATCCCTCATAGGTGGAGGCGCTGCACCGTGTATAAGTATACCCCAGGCTCCCAGTGGCGGAGGTTCAGGCCTCCTGTTAGCCACACAGGTGACAGCAGCACGCGTAGTACCCCGGGGGTCCAAGGGCTACATTTGTATATAGTTATCATATCCCCTCTTAGCCGCCTCTTTTCTAATGTAAATAAATCTAATTTAGCTAGCCTCTCCTCATAAGTTAGATTGTCCATCCCCTTTATTAATTTGGTGTCTCTTCTCTGCACTCTCTCTAGTTCCATAATGTCTTTTCTAAGGAGTGCTGCCCGAAACTGCACTCCATATTCAAGTTAAAGTTTCTTAAATTACAAGTCGATAAGTTCGCCATAGTACGGGGCAGCTATAGAGGTCCCGTGCTTTCCCCATGGGAATACCCTTGAAACAATGCGGCCCACCATTTCTCGCTGTGATCATCTGCACCCGACACACATACAGAGTCCCCCAATTTTTTCCGGAGCTTTCTGCATAGGCCCCTGTGTCACCACATTATTAGTGGCAGCTTTTGCCTCTCCACATTTTATTTATCTCTCTGATGAACGCAAAAACAACCAACTGTAGGCGTATATCTCAGCTTATCTAAAGTCTTGGGGTCACCGACGTGCTTCTGGCTACTTCCAGCACTATGTTAAAATAATACGGTGTTGAAACATATTATTGGGAAACATATTGTGCTTTGCAATTGAGACACTTTTTGGAATGCAATTTGACAAACGTAATTGGTCCTTTCTAAGCCGGTCTCCAAATCCAGCAATGGAACCCCCCCCCCCCCACTCGTAAATCTGCAGCTTTAAGATCCCAAATCAATGTGATTTGAATAGAAAATCACTGCGTTTAATCAGTAAGATCAGTTATACTACACATCAATTTGACCAGCTCTAAATCAGGCTCACAGAAAATCACTCACAGCACAAATCGTTGTTGTTTTACGCACTAAATTACTCGCTGGGAAACATTCAAACTCACCCAGCTGTATTTTTTTTTTTTTTTTACCCCTTCCAGAGTTTCTTAATAGATTCTTCAGGAGCCACAAAAAAGCCATATTATCCCACCCTATACAGGCATACCCCGCATTAACGTACGCAATGGGACTGGAGCATGTATGTAAAGCTATCGATGCATGTTCTGTACTACAAACGTCATATACGTGCATAACTGATGTAAATATCGCATTTGTAACAGGCTCTATAGTCTCCCCGCTTGCGCACAGCTTCGGTACAGGTAGGGAGCCGGTATTGCTGTTCAGGAATTGACGACAGGCGCATGCGCGAGCTGCTGTTTGCCTATTGGGCGATATGTCATTACTCGCGAGAGTACTTAAAGTGAGTGTCCTTAAACCGGGGTATGCCTGTACATGTTTTTCTTCAGTCGTTGTAACGCGTAATTAAGGATGCCATGTCATTGTATGGGGTATGATTCAGAAACACAATGGGGTTAATGTAGCAAGGGAAATATTTTTAGGGTTAATGCCAAGAGTTGTGTCACAATAGAGGTGGGTGAATGTGTACAAATGTGCATCTATATATAATATTCGCGGATGAATATTCGCATGCAAAGATGTTGTTGAAATATTAGAGTGAATATATGCAATTCTGTCGCCTGCCACCATGAGAGAGACATCTGTGAACAAAAAAAACGGGCACCCTGAGATACCTGGGAAATATGATAACCGGATATGCTAATGAATCATATGAGCACATTTGCCAGGTATCTTAGGGGTGCCCATTTTCTGTACATAGGTCCATGTGTTGTTTGAAGGTGATATATATATATATATATCACTTTGGACTCTAACTAAGAACCATCTCTCTCCCATCCCTCACCTCCCCCTCTATCCCTCTCCC